>OZ026618.1:93182310-93187310 GCA_964020975.1 Hermodice carunculata | reverse complement strand
ATACATGATGATGTATAATGATAATAGGGAATCTAAGTTTAAATTTTATGACAAACGTAATAATTTCGGATTTAACGTATTAAAGCATTAAAACCCCCATCAACTGAAAATGAATGTATACAGGAACCATGGCACAACTCTAGATTGATGTAAATGTACATGCAAATCAGAGCAAAAGAATTAATATATATACATATATATGTATATATACATATATATATATATATATATATATATATAGTGTGTGTGTGTGTGCGTGTGTGTGTGCGCGCGCGCGTGCGTGTGTATGCAAGATGCAAATCCCATAAGCATGCGCCTGTGTGCGCAGCTTATGTGGAACTGGATGCGGTAAATTATCTATTGACAAAATGCTGAGTGGTCAAAACTTGAGCGGTAAATAATGGCTAAAAGAGCAGAAAAACTTATAGACATGCAGCCCTCTCCCAAACAGTGCTCCATTTACACTACAACAGTCACCATAAAACACTTCATAGTGCAGTCCTCATTATGTGTGTTGGTGCAGATACTGTACTGATATTGCCCTATTAGTGTTTTAACTGGCTGACATCATTCCCACATATGCCCCATGTATTGTCCACTGTGCAAAGGATATCATGCTGCTACTCCTTTGATCATACAGTCATTCAAATGCCAGCATGCCTATATTTCCAAATTAAAAAAGTCCCAGTCCACAGCAATCTTCAGTCGTTAGCCTGGGAAGCTGTGGATTTATTCCATAAAACATGGCATAAAACTGTACCAATGACCATGTAGGGAATGTAAAATCTACATGTTGGTTTTGTGTTATTTGTGTTTTTGTTTCTTTGATTTGCATCTAATAATAAAAGTCTTCATAAGTTTTACCATTTGTGAGAGATTCTAGGTAAATCGCTGTTGATAATGAAAATAGTCTTTTCTGGCCTTGTGTAGATATATCTTTATGACTTATGACATCTAGATGGTGCATCATGACACCTCATTTAAAACACGTTTAGCCAACTGGACATTAAAGTGCTGGGATACAGGGACACATGCCTGGTCTGGCTGCCAGCACAAGCCACATCATGTAAGGTCTAATTGCCTTCCACCCGGCAATTTGAGGTTTTCCTTGCCGGCCTTTAAGGGGTCAACAGTCTCCTAACCCTCCGACTGCTTGCGTGGTCAACCTTTTGCCCCTCGGAAAAACCATGTGCACTTGTTTGCTGCTATAATATATAGAGTATTCTTTTTTTTTCAGATATGATCAGTTTTAGCCTTTGATTAACTCCTATTTTAGTGGAGTGACTAGATTTGCCTTCACACACAGCCATGCAGGGGCATAAAAAGAAGTGGGACGACAGGAACAATGCAACATCCCAATATAATCCATGCAAAACACCATGCCGGCTCACAACACGGCAGTGTATCCTGGAGTCACCAGACTCTGACTTGATCTTGACAAGTGCAAAGCAATTTGACTCTGAGTCAAATGCTTCATGACCCAGAGTTGCGTAGTCTGCGATAATCACTTTAACTTTGGGTTACACGTGCAACCGGCCAAGAGACAGTCAAATGTCAAAGTCAATAGACTGATTAAGTTCAGTGAGTTCATGCAATTTGTGGTCACAACATAGATCTCCTACATTTGCATGTGCCAGGTGGATTTGCTTGTCAGGAGGAGGACCCAGACTTGGTTTGTGTCCAAAGAATTCATCAACAAATGAAACAAAACATTCAGAGTGTCTCTATCGCATTCAAACAGTTGGACCAGAAGTAATACAAGTCCCACGCTATACATCACAGTAACATGAAACAATTCTGTGCATACTGTGAACTACACGGGACTAATTGGGTACTCGGAACAACTACGAGTGCACACAGAACTGCTGCCTTTAAGTATAGGTTAGACGCCGAGTAGAGTTTTCCAATTGAATTAGAAGACGAGCGCGCAGCGCAAGTCTTCTAATTCAATTGGAAAACTCTACGAGGCGTCTGACATACTTATACTCCAAAAGATGGGTATTATAAAAGTATTTCCTACTTGAAACAAAGTTAAAAGACTTGATTTCGAAGAGAAAAGCGACAAGTAAGGGTACATAATGTAACGACCTTTGACACTTGACCTGTCACGCTCCCTGACCATATTCCATGCTGGTCAACAGTAGACACGCTGGGATAAATATTATGTTAAATCATTGAAGCGTCGTCTCAGCTGTTTAGCATAATGGACAGCACGCTCAGCCGTAGATCACAGAATTGCTGGTTCGAACCCTGCCAAGGACAAAATACTTTTTTCATTAAAAAGTGTAGACAAAAATTTTCGAAGTTCCATTGCAAAGTCCCGTCATGAGGTCACTTGCACTTCAGCGGATCTAATTCAATTAGACTCCTGGGAGGAAAGGAGCTCTATGAAAATTAGACTCCGCTGAAAACAATAGAAATTGGGCGCTGAGGAGTATAATAACGTTGATCTTGTACACTTTACATAACGCTGGTCGCTTACACCTCACCAGGTTTTATCCATCATTTACCGCTCAGCGTACATCGCTCATCGCATTAACTGCAATTACATTCATAACATTAAGTATCCCCATATCAAAATCAAAACCTTTAACATAGTATATCACATATACAAGCCACATTCATAAATCACACATAAATTCATATGATAACATAAAGTCCAAATTGTATACATTAAGCGCGACCCTTTTGTCACTTATATTACCGCGAACAAAAATTGTAAACCACACAAAGTTGATACAATTACCGTCAAACTTCAAAGTACTTTATGATAACAAATACTCAGTCAATAATTTTAAACTACGACGTGAAAGGCAAATAACTTATGCTTACAATATTACGGAATACCTACCCGGCATTTTGCCACCTTCAACACGTCGCGCAGAAGTACCAAACCAACAATATTGATTCTCATGTGCAAATGAACGGCACAACCGTATATTACAAAACAAAACCCCTCCAATTCTAGTTTGAAGCCATCATATAAAATTCCAATAATGCTTTTACTTGACACAGCGTGACATATACGCGTGCATCTTACTTGACACAGCATGACATATACGCGTGCATCTTACATGACACAGCGTGACATATACGCGTCCTGGCAAGTCTTACTATAAACATACAACGCGCACATGTATTACACCAAAGTTTTACCAAACAATACATGGAGTTTGAAAAAACTCAATATATTTCATAAACTCATACATGTAAGCGCACTTTAACGGCAAAAAGCATGACCCAGTAAAACGCGTTTTCACGAGTTACCTTTTGAGAACGATGCGTACATTTAGTTAGGAGTTCATATAAGTATGTACATTTACATTTTAATATCAAATTAAACTTCTTAATATACTTACAGCAACACTAATGCAGTGTCTGCGTTACAGCCACCCCATGTTAGTTACAGAATTGAACTGTGCATTGGCCAAATGCACGCAACCGACGTGCCTGTTACAAGTGCAGCTACAAAAAAGAACCGCATGAATAAAAAAACAGATATAACTCCAACAAATTTCACGTGGGCAAAAATAACGAGATGAATATTCGCCAAAAATAGGAAGCAAATCGACGGGAAATGGACAAGCACTTACTATTGGCTCCCATGTGCCTGTTAATTATGTACAATATATGGGGAACATAGTCTTAAGGCGCCCGCAAGCGGGTAACGTAAACAGAACTCCTCCACTCCCAGTGAACAGCGACGCCGGTTGACAAGCAGGGGGCCCGCAACAAGATTCTTCGCCTTTATATATGCGCCGGAACGCGCGGGAAATAGCTGGGTCACAGTCAACGAGGTCGGACAAGTACAGGGTAAACCCACAACGAGACAAAGGGGAAAAGGCAGCAGAGAGGGGTGAAACCTACGTCACACAACACAGGACAACAACAACAACAACAACAACAACAACAACAACAACAACAACAACAAATCAAATACGACTTCACTGTATTTGACACATACTTTCTCTCAAATTATTTTTATCGTGATTTTTTTTAATCGAAGTACCTACTGTTGCCTTATATTTTTGGATTGTATTACTCATTTCTGATGAGGCTTTATCGTCCTTTCAATGTCTCGCAACTGGTACAAGTGGCTGGAATGCACGTTTTACATGGATGCAAATGAAAGCGGACGGTGCGTTGTAAATAGTCTAATGGTCAATGAACCATAAAAACGCAAAAAATTCCTTCGAAAACCAAATCAATATAAATACACAATTTCACCTTTATCTTCCCATCCTGGAAAAGACTTGCACCAGTTTATCACCCTCAATCCACATGAAGTTAGATCTTCCCGGGACCTGTGTACCCTCTTCAAAAAACGCTTACATATCTCAAGGTACCGCACAATTTTCAGCACATGGATCTGAACAGGACACAAATAAAGCAGTGGATCAGGGTAAAAAACTACAAGCAACATCTCGATCAGATGAATCTGAAGAGCCAAGGTACATTTTTCTTTGATAGAAAAACCACCTGTACAAGAATGGTTAATCATAGCCCTTAGATGCTCCCAAGATAGCTTACTGGAAAAAGCCTAGTTTCTACCATCGAAATCTTAACACTCGTGCGAAATGTATTAAGATGTTACTAGAGATCATTTTGTAGACATCATTGGTAATTAAAACGATAGAAATCGATCAGTTTAGTTTGACAAATGTCACTTGAAACGCATTGGAAACTGAGCATCGTCACACATGAGAAACTTATTCCAATTGTAAAGAAGCAAATTTTAACGGAGTACAAGCAGAAATATCTATTTGAAAAATTTCAGACAAGGCCAGTTATGTGATAAATGTATGTGCCCTGGGAATGTCATACGCCAATCAATCAAAGTGTTTTCCAAAAGCACAATCAGTAATCAGGATCTGGCGTAATTTGGCAAGCTGTGAATCTGATGTTCTTTTAGAATGGTGATGTGGAGTTCTAGCAACGTTCGACGTTTGTCACATTTGGTTAGTCATTTATTTTTTTTATTATGTTCTCAGCATGGAACT
>OZ026618.1:93017310-93177310 GCA_964020975.1 Hermodice carunculata | reverse complement strand
GCTTAGCTGTCTTGGGCATCCTTGCCTTGAACGGTCCAATCTGGTGATGGAGAGGTCATTGTCAGCTTTGTTTATATTTGGAAATATCATGGGATTGACTGGTCCATGGTACTTGCTGGTATGTCAACAGGCTCCGTTGTTTCATTTCGAGGAGGCTACTTTCTCAGTTCGTTCAGGGGCCCTATTCTCTGAAGCGTCGCTTCAGTTTGCGACATAAATGTGAGTCGCTGGTCCATCTATTTTTATAATTCTTATTGCCGGCGACCAGACAACCACTCGTACATAAAGGCCGTATCTTAGAGGGCTGCGACAGCTCGAGACTAGTTGGAGACCCAAAATTGCGACAAAATACGCAAATTTGCGACAAATTTTCATTTGGAATCACACTGAATTAGTATGTTTCACGAATGCATCATGAATGTCACACGAACTCCTAGTGAAATTTGTGTCAAAATTCGTCAGGAGTTCGCATGCATATTGCGTAGATGTTGGGCGAAATTCGCGGGAATTTCTCGCGACATTCCATGACATAACTGATAATTTCTTACATTTGAGACTCTTGTGCAACAGTTGTGTGATTGTCGTGAAAGGGCTGTGCAATTCGTTCGCAACTTATTCCCAAGTTACTCGCAATTCTGGCCTTCCCATACCAGTTCGCACGTGTTTCGCCCCCTGAATTTCAAATTTCCGCTTTTGTCTCCAGTCAGTCACAATTTATTTAGCTTCATAGGTCGCCGACCCCTCACAAATTTGTCTCACATTTCTTGCACTTTCTAACTCACGGAAACTAAATTGAGAAGGGTTCCAGACATGTTCGAGACACCGGCAAGGACTCTGTTCCGAAGTAGCAGGACTCGAAACTGCAATCTTTGGCACCAGTCGCCTAGCTGAAATGGGAAACGCACATATCCACTTGACCAAATCCCCATTGTGAAAAGAAGTGTTCAATGGAGGTAGCTATGTTCGAGTGCAATATCAACAGGGTTATGCACTATAAGTACTGAGTCGGCGTTTATCCCCAGAATCAGAGACTTAAATTCACCAGCATTAAGGAAATGCCGAAAATATATATTTTATGTTCGGAACGTGCGGGACTCGAACCTGCAAACTTTGGCACCAGTCGCCTAGGTGAAATGGGAAACCCAAATATCCACTTGACCAAACCCGCATTCTAAAAAGGATGGTTCAATGGAGGCAGTTATGTGCAAGTGCCATATCAACACGGTTATGCAGTACAAGTACTGAGTCGGCATTTATTTCCATAATCGAGGACTTAAATCCACCAGCATTAAGCAAACGCAGAAAATATACATGCAGAAAATCCGCATATATATTTATAATATATATGCGGAAATGCAGAAAGTATATATTTTTATGTTCGGAACGAGCGGGACTCAAACCTGCAACCTTTGGCACCAGTCGCCAAGCTGAAATGGGAAACGAATATATCCACTCAAGAATAGTCACTATTTTGAGAGAAAACCTAGCGCTCATTTTTTTAACATGTTCAAAATTCTAGCGATATAACAGCGCGGCCCACGACTAAGGCGAAGAAATTGTGAACCCCTGCAAATATTTCCAGACATTTTGGAAACTCCCAGGCAATTTGTCGCCAACAGTCGCATACCAGTGAGGCATGGGCTTCCGCATGAATATGTACAAAACATTTGCGAGACATATTGCAAGCCGGTTAAAAAAATATGAGATTTGTTATGCCCTTCTTCATTGTACATAGAATATAGCAACGTTTCTGGAGTGTTTCACGGTTATTTTTGCGTAATATTGCTTCCTAGACGTCGGACGTTCAAAGGGTAAGGGGGTCTAGATTTAGGGTACGGAGGCTTTGATATGGGCAGTTACTGTGTAACATATACTGTCGAAATAGCGACCCGTTGGACCAGTGAACCGTCGGGTCAATGAACCGTCCGACCAATGAACTGTTGAACTAATGAACCGTCGGACCAATGAAATGACAGAAAAATGAAGCGTCGGACTAGCGACATGTTGCTGCGCTGGTTCAGTCGCCATTGCTGCTTAAGGCCTATTAGTAAAGCCAACACCCAAGTCGCTGACAGGGATTTCAGATTTCACAGGGTCAGTGAGCTGGACACTGTGCATCGCTCGGACCTCGTGTCCACTAAAATATGTGTTTAGCAGATTCCTATCTTCATTTCAAAGCTCAGGCCAATCATCATCATCATCATCATCATCATCATCATCATCATCATCATCATCATCATCATCATCATCGTCGTCGTCGTCGTCGTCGTCGTCGTCGTCATCATTTTCATCATCATACAGAAATTCCAGCAGGTCTTGATCAGCTATGGTGGTATACTCTGCACAATGCATTTTTTGTTTTGTTTTATTTTTCAATTTTGTCTCAGTCCATGATTTATAAAGTGGGAAATAGACATACACACGGTTTGAAATTTGGAATGCAATTTGCCTTCTCATGTATCATGTTATCAAGATCCAAGGAAAGGTCTCCCACAGTTATTCTGTCAATGACTTCGTATTCTTTGACCGACGCTATTAAAAAGTAGTACCAGAACTAAGGTCATATAGATTTTAAGAGCCAGTAAAAAGTACTACCCCTTTTTTAGTAAAACATGACCACGAAGTCTGAATTTTGGTCATTTTTGGGTAATACAGGGGCAATTACAAAACTTTTCACCTATGCTGTGCCCCAATTGTGAAAGGATCATTCCGCCTTGCATCATGGAAAAAAATCGTCATTCATCCAAACAAAACATTGAACCTGATAGTCTGGGAAATGTCACAATGCGACAGAAATGGGATTGATATCATAAAGAACATGTGAACATTGTCCCATTCGAGCTGCCCAGCCGTCTATCTTGCTATGACGATAAAGGTAAACATTTAGTAGATCAATAGGTCATTTAAGAAACTGAGATGGGGAGCTATGTGCCATTATAGACCCTTTTAGAACCCCAAAGGGCAGCACTTGAGAGTGATAATTTGCATGGTTTTCTTTTTGCATAAGTAATCCCTTTGGGATTTTGGATTGGCAAACAGCCAAAATTTATGCAAATGAACACAGTCAACTACTGCCACCTTGGGTCCTAAACTCCTCCATTAACGCGTCCCCGCATTGTTAGCCCCCTAGCGCCGGTTGAGAAACAAGATGGTGTGATTAGGTTCAGCCACGATTGCCGTGTACCACGTGGAGCAGTGGTCATCGACTTTGCTACGCTTACAGATATTACAAATTTGAAACGGTGGGCACTGGTAAACATATGAGAACCAAACATGCTTTTAACAAAGGTAGACATAAAAGCATTATACAGAAATATCCACATAAGTCCTCGAAACCACGAAGTCAGGGGTCTGAAGTGGAAGGTCAGTGGTCATGATAAAGGAGATATATTTGATTTATCAAAAGTTTCTGTTCAGAGCCAAACTGGGCCCCGTGATCTTCCACCTGATGACCCAGGTTATCAAACGCATGATGCTCAGGAAAAGGTATTATTCGATTGGGTTACTTAGAAGACTGTGTCTCATGATCAACTGGAAGAAAGTGGTAGACCTTACGCAGTGTTTAGAATATTTAAGAATTTAAGTAAATACAACTTGAATGCGTCTGACTTTACCTCAGAAAAGGTTCGAGAAGATAATGTCGAAATTATACTTTGTTTCAGTAGGTGACGGCTTTCAGAAAGGCAAATTCAAAGTGTAGTTCTCCTTCTAATCTTTGCGGTGGCAGCTTCAGTGGGCAGCCGAGTCTATCTCCATCAAGCAATCAACGCAATTATGCTTTTGTCCAGCACATATGATCGCATAAGACTTCAAGTTCAAGGAGAACTCAAAAAGAGAATTATATGGTGGCATTTAACCATACGTATGTTCAATGCTAGATATTGGGTAATGCTTATGAGTCCAAGCAATCACAGCAGTACTAACTGACGGCTGTTAAAGCTTCGAGGCTGCTTTTCTGGATATCGGCTCCATTTAATTTCAGGCTAAAATCAATATTCATACCCACATGGAAGCAATTTTTAATCGATTGTATCATCAGATTACTCTCGAAAAATATTTCCGACTAACAATTTTGCCCATTGCCAGTTATCTGTGTCACGTGTCCGTCAAGGGTCTTCTGCATTTGGTTCCAATGGCTGAACAGCGGTGTTCTCCTTTACCAAAACGTCTGGACGCACAGTTGACTGACTTCGGAGCCCGAGCTTTTACCAAGCCCACAATGAAAACTTATCTTTATTCTATTTTTCAGAGTGAATTACATTTTCTAGAGTGCAATTCAATACTAGTAACTCACTGTAGATCATATGACTAAAACATTGTCACAAGTAAGTTGTGACGTGCCTGCTTCAGTGAGGTGATGGATGGACATTAATACAAAATCAAATGTCGGCAAGCGATTTTTGATTATACGTCGCGCGTGACGTGGGATAAATGTGACGAGTGTAAACAAACACGATACACCAGGTGGGCGTTGAAAGTAGGCCCAGAGCATACCCTTTGCAATGAATACCCAATTAAACATACAATGAACAAAATCTTACATGGCTGGAGATCGTTGTTGGAGTGGAAAGTCACTCGTGACCTGCGGTCACTCGTGCTTTTCCCCTCCAACAACGATTCCTCGTGAGAGTAAAATAGTAACTGAGTCTTAGTTTCTCTATATCTCTCCTAGAAACGTATCTTGAAATTTGCGGAATGGCTTTCAATGTCGCCCCAGTTCCAAAAGGAGATAGAAACTTGGCTTGTCATGCTGCATTTTCAGCTTCAAAGTTGTCATCTACGCCGTGTTAACATAGTTGTTTAAGGGCATCCGACGAACGCTGGGTGATAGGACCAAACCGAAACTTTTAACTACAGGGACGATCATGAAGCAATTGTTCACTTTGATTGATTTGATTTGGAAGGCAGGCAATACTTTTTAGTGCGCATGTACCATTGCGTTCTTTGTTTTGCGACGCAGGTCAAACCAACTTTGTGACAAGCATTTACAGGATCGTTTTATCCAGCGTCCAGACTTTAATTTCTTAGGAAAAAAAGAGTAGTCCTCTCAATTTAGACGTCCAACACAATTCAGTTTTAAGTGATTGTTATAACAAGTCACATTACCATTATGCCACATGTTACATGGTAAACGAGGTCGAAGACCGAGTTGGTTTTGATGGCATAATGGTCATAGTGACATGTTATACATGACTTGTAACAAGGGTGGTAGGAACTGACCAAGCTATTCTCTGGTGCGTGATATTTTTCCCCCAAGCTTTTGTGCATGGTGTAGTTTGCCGCTTACGGAAGTTGTCACATGCACAGTCAAGTTTGACTGCTTGCGCGTGTATTTTCCACTTATCGATTTGGCAGTAGAAAAACACGGTTCTTGAAGCCAAAATGGCACATTTAAGTGAATTGGGCATTATTCCCTTTCAGCTATTATTTCAAAGCAGTACGTGTCATAATGATGAGAAAGCACGCTACAACAAGCCTATTGCAGTTTAAAAAGGCATTACATTTTTAAAATTTAATTCACTTATTTTTTCATGGTTTATGCTTGGCACGGACATTGATTAAGTCTTGTAAATTGAGTCATGTTCATGTACATCAACTTACAGCATGCCGACAGTGATATCATGCTAAATATCACAGACGACTTGGAAAGTACCAGGAGTACACGTCTGCACTTTTCCAAGTCCTGTGGTCATCTGAACAGATCCTGCTAGAACAATACCTTAGTTTGGGCTGTTCAGGGGAAGGTGTCAACAACAACTGTTTCTACAACACACTGCCTGTAGGTCATGCTGCACTGCACAACACCAGCAATGCTATTGTGTGAAAAGTGTTCATTATGTGTTTGCTTCACTTGCTTTTTAATATTGAAGAAAGACCATGATCCAAACTTTTTCATTGAAAGAAAGGATTGTGTGATATAATCAACGCTTTTTCTGGCTCCCTATTGGTCAGTTCCTACCACCCATGTTACAAGTTAGAGTAGTGTTTATTCTATTGGCAAGGGCACGTAATTCGGCTTTGTGTCCGGCGCAGGTGGTGGCATTATTACGTGAACTGAAAGAAGAAATCCAGAGGGACCCTCTATCCAAATATAGGGCACAGGAATATATCAATACATTTATAGCTAGTTTCTACGTAAGATAAACACAAATTAGCACAACTCGAGTTTGACCCGTCAAACTATGCAAGTCACCGTTTTCGCAGATGCGGGGCACGATTAGCCCTTAGCTGTAATGTTCCATTGGAATTAGCTACATTCTTTGGAGACACACATTACAGGCTGGCACAGGCGCTAGCAGACCAGATACACGGACTCATCACTATTACTTACTTATCATTGGTTAGGGACCTAAATTCGGGAGAAATTGTCGGCTTCCCATGCTATATTGATCTGGATTACAAGCACTTAAAGTAATATCGGTGTGGTGGCTGCGGTGAGAGCCCACAATAAAGTTATGGTCCCAAACCAGGGCGTTGTTCAGTAGTCGCTTAGTTAAGGCTTAGCTCTTAGGAATACCATGGTTAGAGGGGATTTAAGACAATGATTATAGCGAGCCGGAGATCGTTGCTACCAGTGTGACACTTGATCTAAAATTGTTCTACCGGAATTCAATTACGGTTTCAGTTCCTCGGGAAGTACTTGAATTCACTGGCCACTGACTGTTTTTCTGCACATCTTGGAGAGTTTTAATAACGGTCCAGATTGATAAATATCACGAAAATGATGTAGCCCTACAGCTTTCTTTTGCTGTCTTCTCAGCTGACTGACAAGCCAGGACGAGTAAACAGTGACAAGCCTACCATGTCTCTTTTTATCTTTGGCGCAAGTGATAAATTATGGGTTTTAAGAGGTTAGTCCTATATGTTTTTGAAAAAAGTTCAAGTTTGTAGTGAATAAAGAATATTTCAAAGGTTTAGAGGATCGGTTTAAAACAAGGAACTTAGGTCGGGGGGGGGGGAACAAATTATGGTTGGAAATATCGACGTCGATAAAAGAAAGTAGAAAGTGGTGAAACTGGGTAATCACTACATTACAATGATGATGTTTGTGTTGCAGGGGGAATGGACAGTGTTCGTACATTATGGTATTAATGACAGTAGAATACCAAGTGTTACATCCAAAAAATGTTATTACTCTGCCTAATCATCATGAAGAGTCCTGCTCATGATAGTACAATTAAAGGATTGATACAAAGCCCAATAACAGAGGGAAACCAAAGGATCTGTTTGATAACTGACTCCAGTAATATAGTCCATTATCACCCAAGCATGCACAAATGTATTCTAGCTATACGTGGCATTGACCTTTTCAATCCCATGTGTTACACTGAGTCAACAGCTTCCCTCGTTTCAGAGTGGGTTGGCACACACACGAACACAACACACACACACACACACACACACACACACACACATACACACACACGCAACCATGTATAAATAAAATGTAGGACCGGAGTATTTGTATGCCTATGCGTATATGTTAACCTATGTATACATATGCTTGATGTAGCCTGCATGGACATGTAGGCACATGCGCCAATTGTGTTATGAGTATAGTATGCTGGTACACAGTAAAGGTCATAAAGTTTGCAACGGAGACACCCCCACAACCAAAGTCTGGCTGCGGGTCTGTTGGGCGCCAAGTGCTTATCCGTGTACTTGCTAATAGGTGTATTCTATAGATTGATTGATAGACACCTGCGGAATTGTTATGGTGACATCGCCATTGAAAAATGCACCAGGAAAGATACCAGAATTCGAGAATGAAGGGTCTTTTGTTGTTGTTGAAACCTTATGCATGTCACATAGAGTTGCAAAGTGAGTATGATAACTACCCACATCCAACCTTGAGCTCCTGCTCCATTGATATCCAATCAGAAACTGTGGTTGGCCTGAAGCTGCGGTCCGTCTTTCAGTCACTTTATAAATAATACATTCACAAGTACGAAGTGAACTGAGCAACTGTTTGTGTCGCAACATGAAACCATCGCTCACGACACCCACTTTTGATGAACGTCCATTAGTTGAAGGCGACTGGACGTTTGAACTGATGCCAAGTGATATTTACCTCTGTGTGTGTGTGTGTGTGTGTGTGTGTGTGTGTGTGTGTGTGTGTGTGTGTATGTGTGTGTTTTAAATCGATACGCCTTAGCTGCAAACTAGAACGTCGGTTTGTTAAGACCATATGCGTAGATCATTACCAGTGTTGATTATCATGATAGCTTCGTTTCATTTTTGTTCCATCTAAATTTAAATGATTCTACACTGTTTGATGGACAAATCTATAGGGAAAATTATCCTTTTCTTCAGCATACCAAATTAAGGGCTTGTGTAAGTACCTTTAGTTAAATAAAGAAATTCGCAAATGTAGATTTCAAAAACATTGAATGAAGCTAAAATAAGACTCCGGGTTGTGTAAAAAAAATCTAGGAACACAAACAATTTGACCTGACTCTAAGATTGAAATATTGTCCTGTGCCAGGTCCTGTTTAAGTGTGTTCACGTGTTTTAAACAAATATGCCTGTACAGGTCCATTGTACTGATGCTAATGTGGACTAAATTATCGAACTCAACCTAATTTACCTGCAGTGGTTAAATAGAACAGCCACCTGTCAATACACCGATTTGTGGTCAATGAAGGGGTTGGGCAGTACCTAATTACCACAAATTCGTAATAATTCCTTGCACATCTTCCATGCCAGATATATTTTCACGTCTCCAAACTGCGATTTGAAACACGGCTATGCTCATAGTTGGATGCTGAGCTTGAGTGTGTGAAATGTACAGTTTTATAGCATATGGAGAGGAGCAAAGTTGATGCGTATATTGTGTTCGTTTTATTTTGTAACCATATGTATGGCTTCAGAAGACACCAGAAATTGATACTCTATGATGTGTATTCACACCAGTGAATAAATGTACTTCCCTTCGGACATTACATATAGCAAACCTGATAATATAAAGGCATCCATGCTTCTGATTTCTCTTAAAATTTAGAAAAATAAACTGCCTTTTATGCAATATCTAATTATTCCTTGCGGGCTCTCGGTATCAATGATAACTAGCTTAATTAAAAGGCATAAAATGACCAGTATCTGACTGAACACTGTGTTTTGATTGTGCACAAGATGTGTCACAGCAAATTAAAGGCATCTCGCTTGATTTTCAAGGCCCCTGCCGCAAAGAAGCTACACTCGATCCTCGAAATAACCCTGTCGATGTAATGTGTTCTAGAATACTGCTCATAAGTACCGACAACTTTCTGATAATTTTTATACATCAGTGAACGAATGTGAAATTCAACTTGAAGGAAAACAAATCTGTCCTAACTTGAGAGAAGTACCAAATAAAAAATAAGTACAGTAGTTAAAAAGTAGGTGGCGCATTTTAGACTCCTGTTTTTTTTCAAAATAAATCACCCACATACGTTAAAAAATCGCCATATCATAGTAAGAACACCACAACAAAGCTCACTCTTAAAATCTGAATTAAAACTCACCAGAAACCTGATTGACGTGAATTTCCTGCCACGCATACATACCTACATACTGAGTGAAGACGCTTTTCGTCATACATTATGGCAACATACATTACAAAAACCTCTAGCCAAACTAAAATTACCTTTATCGTATGAATATATGTTACTAGAAAAAGGTAGTTGTTTAAATCCCCTAATTTTTATTGTGTTTGTATGCACTTTGCACCTCAAAGTTCGTAAAGATTTGGATAAAATTCCTTTAAACCCAGCACATGGTAAATTTCTATACCCCAGTATATAAAAATATGTCTGTATAGTTACCACTTATATAAAAAACTCGACGGTACTTTCGCACCTGTATCCACTATCGGGGCAACCTTTTCCGTTGATCTTCGTCTTTGACGCAGTGGGGCGCTTGGGACTCCGCCTATTGCGGACCCTTATTTCATTGCCTCAGTGCGACTTCTAGGTCTGATACACAAACTATTTCTGGGGCCTACAACTGGTCACTGTTTGTCGTTGTAGTTACATTTTCAGGTAATGCTCACTCTGGAATAGTTCCACTATATATTGTACATTGCATTCATTCGCCAAATTAACCTTCCCTTAATCCTAATCACACATACATTTTGGACGCTACCTCTTCAAAATATCCAATCGACTTGGCTGCCTTTGTGAAAATAGCGAGTTCCGCACTCAATGCCAAAGGTTTGTAAATGATCATTGATACGATCTTGCCGATTGTGGGTGGGAAGAGGGTTATAATATATGGAACCAAAAGTATATATTTTGCAATTATTTCAGAGCATCAGTAATCATATATATATGCTGTGACCGCTGTTCACTTTGACATCCAAATCAGGTGTACTTTTGTGTGTCTGTCCTGCAATCAATG
The DNA here is from genome assembly GCA_964020975.1 of Hermodice carunculata. NCBI lineage: Eukaryota > Metazoa > Annelida > Polychaeta > Eunicida > Amphinomidae > Hermodice > Hermodice carunculata. The sequence goes on along the minus strand of OZ026618.1, from coordinate 93,166,933 downwards.
CATTAATTGCGCAGTGCTCAAATTGGCGCTCGAGCGTGCCGTGTCGCATTTAGATTTGTAACTAATGATGATAACTGCTTCAGACACAACCGAGCAGGCAGATTAAAGTTAAGATAGTAAGTCATGTTTCAAAAGTACTTTAACGAACGTTTGCCCTGGAAACTAGGAGAACGGACGCCTGGAACCGTGGTTTAAACACGTAGCCACGATTCACTCTGATTTTCTTTTCCCGCAAGGCATTGCGCCATGTTTAAATGGACGCTCAACGTTTTTATTTGTGTATGTGCGTGAGTTTGTGTGTGTGTGTGTGTGTGTGTGTGTGTGTGTGTGTGTGTGTGTATAGGGGCTGCCTGGGTATCAAACAAAATATGGAAAGATGGGGTTTGTCAGATTCGAAATATGACGTATGTAAAATGCTACCGAAGACTGCTCATTTTCTGTTTCTTTTCCTGTCTCTGAATGAAACGAGGAAAGAATGCTATTTTAAATTGAAAGCAGATTTTAGAAACCTGTATTACGAGGAATTATGGAACCGTTCCTATGGGTCATCAATTTAAGGAAAATTTCTTTATTCTAGGGGACCATGGATACTTATATGGCAGCATCTTTTGGGGCAGCGATGGAAAAAAAATGTTTTTTGTTTTTTTTTAAGCGTGGAGTTTCAATCTTGCATTCTGTGCGGACCAGCCAATACCGACCAGCATTATATTCTAATGTCATAACTTTATGCATATTTATATATGAGGCTCACTCCCGAACCTAGTAGATTCGTTGCAAAGGGGTAATTTCCCAAATAAATCTATAAAAATAAAACCAATTGAGTTATGGATACTTCTAATGTACTGGCAATCAAAACACATCATTACCGTGCTTCAGTGTCCAATGTTTCCCTCTGCTGATAAAACCAGCCGTCACTCTTAGCTACAATCCACTTTAACACAGCTACTGTTCGAAACAATTATTGTGGTAAGGTCTGAACTATGGGTATATCATGATGCGAATGTAAATAGCTCTTGACAATTTTCTCTGGGTGGAAGTCCACAATTCGACAATTTTGGCTGCATCGTCGGTAATACGGAGTGAGGGGCGGTGTGTGTTCGTTCGCTGAACTGCGTGCAGATCATCGGTAAGAGATAATAATAAACTCTGCCATGGCAGCTCTGTGCATATTTCTCGTATTTGTGATGTTTTCGGAGTTTATCTGGTAGGTGCATGCTGGCAAACAGCATAATGTGCACAATAAAATGATATTGGTACAAGGTACACAGTGCGCATCAAAACGGCAGACGCCAGTTGTCTGTTATTATTATGAACAGGAGTAGCAGTGCCACATCTTCTAATCTAATGTCCATGGGCTCAACATCAAATCCAGTTACTGTATATGTTTACCTTAATTTGTCACTATTTCCACATTTGATGCAAAACGTTTGAGTATTCAAAGCTTCAGCAGCCAAATGGATTTATCAGTGGGTCATCAGCGGGAAAACATCAAGCATGTTTCGCAGAGTTGAATTCTCGGTCACGCTTTTTTGTGTTGACTGCTTCTTGTCTTGACGTTATTATTGGCAAGGACTACCAACTTAATGTGAGAACGTGAAATACTAGCAATGGCAATGGCAAGACTTGGCGATCTTATGTGAACTAGTTTATACGCCAGTATACGGTAAAAATAGCAAATTCCCATTCCAACTTACCCCGAAAAAATCATTCCATATCATAGTCAGGAACCACCTCAAACAGGGCACACCTACGAAAAATTTGAAATACAGAATGACTGCCTTGACCTTGAAAGTACACACAGGTGTCACAAATCAGCCTGACCCCGCGAATTTACTGGGAAAAAAGACCGACTGGAAATGAATTCTTAAATTTTTCCCTTTACTTACATTGATACCCTCCTTGTGACATAAATATCCTAGTCATCGAACAGCTGCGCAAAACAAACCATTTCTTTCACTATTATGAAGGTATCCAACTATTCGTAAAATGATATAAAGAGGTGCTTCAATTGTAATAGTTGCGACCGTTTAGAGAAATTATGTGCTATTATATGTGATATCGGGCATTGGTCGTTACAAAAACTGCTAATGAAGGCCCCACAAAAGGGCCACCGTCTTTTTTTATGTGTGTATGACCAGTATTGTTGAGAGTCAAGTCATAATACTCGCTTAATTGACGCCTATTTCTTGGTTCTGTTAAATGTTGAAAGCTTAACATATATCATGTTCGGGCTAACCTGTTCTTTTCTGAACGTTGTAATGGAGGTGGAAGCCTATGTTCACAAGAATAGCCCTCCGAAAGGCAAATTCCCCGTATTATGAATAAATGATTCTAAATTAGTTTGAATCAGCTTTGAGGGGCTCTGATAAGCTTTCATATTAGTAATAATCAAGATAGATAGTTGTGCCATAACAGTGAATCACATAAATTGCCGTGACAAATCTGTGTCATTTTACATAAAATTTGTATGGATCCAAACGTATCTCTCACAAGTAGGATCGCCGCTCTTCAGGAGGTGAATCCCGTATAATACACTCAGTACTGCATTTCTGACAAGTCAGCTCCCGTGTAGCGCTTGAAATATTGCTCCCACCAACATAATTAAGCTTGGGCAATGGCGTTCCAACTTAGGTCCTTTGTTTACCACAGGTAAGCTCCTACATAAAGAATGAAATCTGTGCTGACTGTCTCCATTATACGTACCTTGTTAGCTTCCACGGGACATTTACTGACACAAAGTCGTGGGGAGAAGGCTTTATGGCTAATTCGAATTTACCATGAACTTTTTTTACAAATGCATGTCGTGAGATTTCACTCTGCTATTTATGACCTATTGCTCCACAATAGGATGTCCCATGTACGCTTAATCGTCCTTCAGTCAGCACTCTATTACCTAGTGTATCCCTCTAGGACATTCTGAATATCAGTCATAATGTGTATAGTACCTATAGGGCTCTACATGACTTGCAACTCGAAATACGTGACATTGACGATATATCACTGCCAGCAAGCGCTCAGCATGTACTTTCAAGCACTGGTGATGTTTCAATGTCTGCAACCTAACATATTCCCATAATGACGACACGATAAAAGAGTAATAATTTGTGAATTCAAATTGACCGCAATCCAGAGAAAGGTCAAAGCTGGACCAAAAGTTTTACAAATTCCTGACGAGCATTTTTCGGTGGCAGCAGATCAGCGTTAATCACTCCAGAAAAAACCCTGTGTTGCTACACTTCAGGTTCCAGGGGAGGTTCATCTTTTATCACCATGAGCGTGATTTTCTCCAAAGATCTTCCTGTAAAAACTCAATATTCGTCAATGACAAATACTAATACGTATCGTAGCTAATAAATAAAAATGTTGTTGTCGCCTCAAACTCTTGTAGAGGCCGGTGGCTTCCCGAAGATAGTGTGACCCGTGACTACATGTAAATGGACTTTGGCTGCCAAAGTATGGCCAGCGACTTTTACTTTTACTTTATAATAATTCCTTTTTCACGTTTACCGCTTTTGTGGCTGTAAATGTAATATGATGTTCCCTCTATGGCTCATATATGTACGCTAAATTTTATCACCTTTGTTTTTGTAACCTCAAACATGTTCAAGTCAAACTATAAGATTACCTTAAAGTAAACATTGGCAGATTAAAACTTCCAAATTTCCATAAATGTACAATGTGTACCGAATTTTTACATGTGCACATAGTACGATGTGCTTTTCGTCTACATTTGTGTTCCTCATATTTCAATTTATTTAAGGTACCACAATAAGCAGGTACATCTAACTCGCAAACTCAAGAGAGACAAGCTCTTGGTGGACATCTAAACAACAGATGAGAAATAAAGCATAAGTTCGCTTGAACCCTAAGGACCCCATCACTAAGGCTCTGGAGGTCAATGAGGAGGCAGACCCTAGTAGAAAGCTCCGCCCGAAAGTTAAATTTGGTCCAAATGGCCGATCAATGGCTGTTGAAACCTGTTCACAAACCTTTGGTCTATTCAAGGAGTTTGCAGTGGAACTCCTCAATCACACCACGGCTTTCTTTTTGGATTGTGTTTACTTTATTGATTATGTTTAACAAATCGGGGTGTTTTAGTTAAACCGTGTTTTACAAACCTGATTTTCCTGTTGTGAAATAGTGTCCAGACCTGTGAAAGCTCGATTCTTGAGGACAGTATTCACCTTAACTGGTTCCACCCTTTAGAGTGTGTACAATTCTGTTGCCTTAAACGAACTTTTACTGAATTTCAACTTTTATTTTCCCCAGTGTATGAACGTTTTTGTGCGTTGCCGGGTACATGCGTTAGCGTTCCCTTTGTGTTGTACTGTTGAACATGTTCAAAAGGAGCGTGCATTGCTGATACAACACCTAAGTAACAAACGGTTAAATTTACAATAGGGTTCAATCAATTTACTGGGTTATGGAATGATCTGCTCATCAATATTAGCAAAGCTGATAGCTGTGAAGAGTTCCGAGCAAAACTGAATCGTAATGCGAAGGTCAATAATAAACTCTTTTATATAGGTTATATGAGGCTATCCATAGCCCATGCCAGGATTCGTATGCAATGCAGCAATCTAAATTCTCATCTTTTTAGAAAAGGGCTTTTAGCTTCCCCTGTTTGCTCCTGCGGAAGTGCCAATGAAGATGAATTTCATTATTTTTGTAAGTGTAATAAATATATCACATATCGGGACGTTTTACAAAGGTAAGTTCTCGGTTTTGCTTCCTGCACCGTTCAGGCACTGTTATTTGGGTCAAATAAATGTACCTTCAATGAAAATTAAATGATTTCCCAAGCTGCCCATCAATATATTAATTACACAGGTAGACTTGGGTTTGTTACGTGAGGGGACAGATATTATGAAATATGTTTGCAAGTCACCAATTGATACGATATTACTATTATATGTTAAGTTTGTACTTACTATATATTTACCTTATATGCACATATACATGGGCAGCTAATGCCCCAACTGCTTTTTCTATGTGACGTGTTGTCTTGGTCTTTTTCTAGATCATGTACAGGCTTTTGCCATCTATCTGTTTGGTCATGTGGCGTTAATCCTTAATTAGTCTTAGTAATTTTTGTGGTCTCTTGTGAACTTATTCTGTACTTTTGTATGTACAAGAGGGATTTATATTGGGCTCAGCCCTGTTTCCCAGTTGTGTTGTAATAAAATTGTTTAAACCAATCAATTATTTTTGTCATGACCGCCGACTTTACCAGTCGTGCAATAAGCGTTTTTACTCTCCTATTTGCTGTTTCAGCTGTGTCCATTCTTGTTTTTTTTTCCAGCGTAATAATGTATACGATTATGTAATTTGCCATTTTTTCTACTTTCTTAATTATGTCCCGGGAGATCATACGAATGATCACTGTCTTAGTAAATATGGTGTCACACATTATGCCAGTGACATTGTAAGGCGCCATTGTAGATACAGGCTCCATCTACTGCTCATGTCTCTTAGCTTTAATAAATTAAAGAAGCAGGTTGCTATGTTACAGTTACTAAGAAAATACTACAAGAAGTTCCTGCATCGTAGTAAGTTGCAGGCGGGGCATTACTACACAGTTAACAGGTATAATGTTTTTTACCATCCTGCAGAGTTCTTACATAGTACATATTTTTGGCTAATCAATTCGTTCTTCTGTAAAGATGTCTATAAACATGTTTACATGTTTTGGTCAGTTCCTGCTAAATATACTGGATTTATTTGATCGTTCCTGAATTCATGTTTAGTATACTAATGCTGGGGGACATGGTATGGTATCATAGTAGGAACGTTTTTATATTACCCTAGCGCATATCGTTGCATATATTTCTTATATTGTCGCTTCGTTGCGTAACATCGGGAGAATGGTAGTTGACAAGCCACACACAGCGTTTAAGTTTTTAAGATCGACATGCTTTACAACATTGCACCTTTTCTACAAAGTCTTTTGCGCTGGGAAAATTTTCATTTTTGTGCCAGTTTTTATTCTTTGTAAGTTGACCACCAGTTCTCGACCGCAACCACGAATGTCGCTTTCTATGGCATTTTATGCTGAATATCCACTGTTGGTCCATGACAGACTTATTTTATTACTTTGTGTAATAGTATTTATGGAAGTGTGTATATCTCATTATTGGTTATATTGCGTCTTGTTGTGTCAAAGTATTATTGGTTATATTTATGATAAAATGTTTACATCTCCCACGTACACTATTATTGTCCATCCATGTAGTTTGAGGTCAGCCGCTCCCGATTTCATACTTACTGATTATATACTCCTCTCTTTATTACAATTGATTGGGTGTACTTACTGCTGCATATTTTGTATGTACACATTTACCACCCTTTTTAACCGCGTAGACTAAGCGATCGACTGTCCGCTGTGTACTTCTCCTTTGTCATCATGAACGTGTGGTTGGCTTCAGTGAATATTTAATGGTAGTTCTACCTATGCACCTAATTGTCATCGAGGTCAGTCATGTTAACCACTGACAAACCAGCGAAAACACTCTTTGTCACTTATATGTTCGTTGTTGGACTGCTGATGAAATTATATGCCTTAAGAGTTACATTGCCTGTGATTTTATATAATCACCTTTTCAGGAACATCCCTTTCTATAATTAATTTTGCGTAAGTTTAAATTTACCTGGCTATCACTACATTATAGTGAAAGGCCGTCCTAATGCCATCAGGAGAGAAGTAGTTCTATTTGCATCGTAAACATTTTCGATGTGCCGCCGTCTTCATTTAGAAGTTCCTGATGTAGAATTATTATGGACTGTGATAATACTTCATAACAGTAAATTTTTATTTGGTGTAGTCTATCGACCCCAAAATTCAACATTTTCCTTCTGGGACAATTAACAAGTTAGCTTAGATTTCAGTGGCAACATACAAAACGTTTTCTTAACCGGCGACTTAAATTCCAATTTCAACATGGTTTTTGGTTCAAAATTAAAGCATTTCTGCTTTGCCAAGTATTTTCTTACAATGCGTATCAACGAGCCTACTAGAAGTACGGGGACTGCTTCTACTGGTTTGGAAATAATAATAATAATAATCAACCTAAGCAACTCTGTTAAAGACCCTCGAGTCCTTCAATTCATTTCCAACCTTGATCACTCAATTGTATGTATTAATCGGCTCTTTCGGTGCAAATAACAAATTTCCTTCTTAAGAAATATTTTGCAATTTGACGGAGTGGACATTGACAACTTCTGAAATTATCTTGACCAAATTAATTGGGATGACTGTTTCAATTCTGAATTCGAAAATATTAATGATTATTGCCAAAGTAGGACCGAACAGTTTTCAAACCTTATTATTCCTAACAAATCAATAACAGAACTTCCCGCTGATGTTCCGTGGTATTACATGAGACTCAGCTGTGAGAACCATAAAGTGACACACCAAGGGCCCCGTGACTTTTAGCCGGAGAACTGCTTAGCTATAATCTGGAGTCTCTCCAAGTTTAGCAAACCCAAGTTCTTGATATCTTAAAAAGGTATGTGTCAAAGATGACACCGGTTTAGATAGAATCAACGCCAGTCTCTTGACTCTTTCAGTACCACACTTTGAACTTAGTAAACAGCTTTCCTGGGCGCGCTTGGAGCGCATTGCACCGAAAGAGTGGCAAGGAAAGCTGATCATCTGCACGGATTTATTCTATCTATGGCTTGCTGCTACTTGTAACTGCACAAGGAACATGAATCTAGCACCCTTATTATATTTCAAAGCAGTTCGTTTTGATTAGTTCGACTTCAATCGCAGGCGGCACTGAACAAGTTCAGGCAACGACCGACGGCCATATGTGTATCACTTTCTAAGCTTTACGGTTTGTACATCTCTACTTTTTGAAGCCTTCCCCAGCTTACGGACGCAAGCCCGTGTCACCCCTTTATGAAAAGATGGTGACCCTAGCTCACGTAAGAACTACCGACCTATTTCTGTTTTAGCAGAGTTGGCAACGTAATGGAAAAAGCAATTTTCGGCATATTTTCAACTTTTTAGGGATAGTTTAAACCTAACTGCTAATTAGTCTGGCTATATACTAGCGACTCAACAGTAAACCAGCTGTTTTGAATTGTGCCGTACTATCGACACGCAAACACAGAATCGAATTGTGTTCCTTGATATCAGCAAGGCATTCGATCGTGTTTGGCATAATGGTTTACTTTGCAAATTGAAATACAATGGAATATCTGGCTCCCTCTACAACTGGGTAAAGAATTATCTCTTTGAACGCCAAGAGCGCGTCGTGATAAAAGGGCAGTCATCTGATTGAGCCCCAATAAACACTGGTATCCCTCAATGCTTGGTATTCTGGTCTCCTTGGTTTTTATATTTACGAATGATATTGTGGGTGTTGTTCGGTCTGATGCAAAACCTTTTACGGATACTTTCCTTATTTCTCACTGTTGACAACCCCGCGTTGTCTGCAATTGCCACAAACAACGACCTCACCTCCATTGAGTCTTGGTTTAAGGAGCGGTGGGTCATCTATAATACTCTCAAAACTGACCTAATGCTAATTTTGCATAAACCAACCCAGGCGAATGATCCCCTGTTGCATTCCAAGACCAGCAGCTGCACAATGTCGACCACCACAAATATTTAGGTCTTGTATTCAGATCGGATCTTATGATGAATGATCATATTATTCTTTATATAACCGTGAAAGCCACCAAACAACACAATATTTTAGAAACTTTACAGTGCACTCTTGTCAGAAAGACATAGAAAATAATAAATACCTCATTCAATGGACCTTTAATTTACTACGATTGTGTTGCACTAAGGTTGGAGGGTATACCCTTGGCTCCTGCTTCCGTCCTCTCTGGTGACATGCGTACCATATCAAATGCTAAATTACATCAAGAAACTGGTCCCATGTCACTAGCTACGAATAGAGAAATGTGTAACCTAATTCAAATGAATTTAATCAAAAAACAATTTAGCTCCAGGTTACCCTAGCGAAATCAATTTCCATGATCCACGTTATAAAAGGAGGCATTTTTCAGCAATTCCTTAATGTTGGTGGATTTAAGTCCCCGATTCTGGAAATAAAAGCCGACTCAGTAAATATACTGCATTACCGTGTTGATATGGCACCCGCACATAACTACCTCCATTGAACCAATCTTTTTTAGGAATGGGGATTTGGTCGAGTGGATATGTGCGTTTCCCATTTCAGTTAGGCGACTGGTGCCAAAGATAGCAGGTTCGAGTCCCGCTCGTTCCGAATATAAAATATAACACGAGACACCCCCAGACCTACCACATTTCAGAGCAAGAACAAATTATGTGATAACTCATTTTTCCTCCTACAACAAAACTTTAATACCAAGAGCTATTAGAAACAAGAAATTCCAAGTCCATTTCTGATTTTAAAAACAAAATTACTATTCATGTCCCTCGGTCATTGAAACAGATGGAATTGAATTATGTAGGCAAAGATTCCCAGCAATTGTTCACTCAAGATTACGCCTGGTCAGCTGAATGCCCACCTATATGATATCGGTGTTTCAGATTCCCCAATTGTGTCGATACAGGTAAGGCTGTCCCTATCAAAATGTCATTCCGAGGGATGGTCTGCGTAGGCCGGTGCCATTACATGGGTGATTATGATAATTACTATCAAATCCTGAACCACAGGTAAATTTTGTTCTTATCTACACAATCACTAATAATGTAACTCTTTCAGGACTTTATTCAAAACTATAATCAGTGGACTGATCAGCAGAATATAAAAATTGTCATTTTAGTGTGAAAATGCTTCAAAACTGCACTTTCCCATCAGCGCGCTACAAAATAATAGCATGCCATTTTTTTTTGGGGGGGGGGGGCATTCTTCTTATGATTTCTAAAGGGAACCTCTGTATTAACGATACGGTGTACGGTGAAACTTGTTTCAGTGGTTTCACAGAAACAAACATCCCCTTTGTGTTGACACTACTTTTCATACAATAATTATTAACTTTGTGACCAACGTGCCCAGGATCTTAAACGATCACGTATCTCACAATTTTATGATCTATGCCTATATGTCAATGAAGTTGAAACACAAACACGTTAGAGCAAATATATATATATATATATATATATATATATATATATATATATATATATATATATATATATATATATATATATATATATATATATATATATATATATATATTCGTTTGTCCTTACTAAGGTCGATGTGCCAGCGTAGACCTATTGATAGGCCTATTGAGCAGGCAACGACATGTCAACATGTAATTTGTTTTGAAGACTGAAGTCTTTGCTTCATCTTTAATTCTGATAGTTTTACCTTCCAGGCATTTTTCTGCACATTTTCAGAAAATATTATCATATTAGGCCTAAATATTTGGTATATTGGGTACTTGCTCTGGTGAGTAACAGAGATAACGCCAAGTATGCACCCTACACATGTACGTTGATAGCGAGCGCAAGCGAGCTCTCATGGTTACGTACGTATATGATCTGTGTTTTTATCATGGTCGAGTGTATCGTGTTGATTCGAAGTCACGGACTACCTCTCGCGGCTTAACAGTGAACGAGATTTTCGCCATACGGAGCGCCATTGCGTATAACGCAATTTTTATATGCATCCCGGGACTTTTCCACAGTTTTATTCACACCAAAGTCTCAAACTTACCGGGCATTATGGAAATTGTGTCAATAATACGCGCATGTCTATTCAGAAAACGTTGTCGATAAATTGTGATAAATGAGAACGATTTACAGACTGGCATTGTTGAAACGTCGCCTGGCAAACACGCTTCTGGGGCTGCAAATGGGTTTCCGCGTGCTAGAGAAAGTTTACAGGTGTGAGCGTAACCGTAATAAAAATCGCAAAGTATGCAACTTTGTAATTTTTCACGGTGCACTCTGTATCTGGTGCATTCGCACAAATAGTGGAAGGCATCTTCTTTCGCAATGCCACAGGCACACTCAGCGGAGTCAACCAGTCCTTTTTTTCAAAAAGATCGTCGTGCAAGCCACTGCATCGCATCCTTAATCGGGCGTGAATTATGGCTAATCGAAGATCACCTACACAATATAATCTGTTTGGTTTGTCAACATTACTAATACGGTTGAGTTTGAATTTAAATGCATCAACCGATTCAGCATTACGAGTTGTCCGAAGCAGTTCGTTACATAGTCTAACCACGGAAGGAAAGAATGAGCTATTGAATAGATTTGTACGTGCGAGAATATTAGAAAGATTATGACCCGATCGGATGTTATATTTATTGCGGTCAGACATAGTACTTGGAACTAAATTCCGTAAGTATTGCGGTGCGTAACCGTGCACTATTTTATAAAGGAAGAACAATTTACTTTTCTTTCTTCTCTCTGATAATTTCTCGAGGCCTGCTTCTTCATAAATTAAAAGGTGGCTTGTGCACCTTGTAGCTCCTGTTATTACACGGGCTGCACTCAGTTGAACATATTCAAGCTGTTGTGACTCCTGTAAAGAACAGCCATTCCCAAAATAAGAATCATACTCCAAAATAGGGTGAATAAAACCGAAATATATGATTTCTAAGGACTTTCTGCTTAACCCATATTGTAAACGTTTCATTATGTTAACCATTTCGTTCCTTTGGTGACTAAATTATTGGTGTGGCTTGACCAAGTCAGGTCGGACCTTATAATCAGACCTGAGCGCTTGTGTTCGTTTTCGTTCTGTAATGATTCGCCCATAAAAATTAGATCGGGATAGTTCAGGGGTATTCGCTTTTTTTAGATATTATCATACCTTTTGTCTTTCCTGGATTAAACGAGATCGGCCACCTATGCGACCAACTCTCCATTTCCCGTAAATCCAGGTTAAAAGTATCGGCGTCTTCTACCTGAATATAAATGGTAATGTCATTAGCAAACAATCTTATTGATGAGTTTACTACATTAGTAATGTCATTAATGTAAATCAAAAATAACAAGGGGTCTGATACAGAACCCTGAGGGACACCTGCCCTAACGTTTCTCCAGGAAGTCATGGCACCCTGCAAGGCAACACGTTGCATTCGACCTTCCAGGTAGTCCTCGAGCCACAGTAAAATAGAGCCATTGATTCCAGCCTTTTTAAGTTTATGTAGGAGACCTGGGTGGTAAACACGGTCAAATGTTTTTTGTAATATCGCTTTTGTAAGACCACCCTAACGTCTTTTTGTAAATCAATAGCTTTGCAGTAAAATACAGCCATTGATTCCAGCCTTTTTAAGTTTATGTAGTGTTACCTGGGTGGTAAACACGGTCAAATGTTTTTGTAATACGCTTTTGTAAGACCACCCTAACGTCTATTTGTAAATCAATAGCTTTGCAGTAAAATACAGCCATTGATTCCAGCCTTTTTAAGTTTATGTAGTGTTACCTGGGTGGTAAACACGGTCAAATGTTTTTGTAATACGCTTTTGTAAGACCTAGCTTTGCAGAAAGTGTGATATAGATAGATAAGCTGGTTGACAGTACTGTCGCCCGGCATGAATCCAGATTGACAATCAAAAACAACAGTATTATCTCTAAACTGGTTAAAAATGTGTTTGAATATTACTCGCTCAAATACTTTCCTAACACAACTTAACAGAGTAATAGGCCTATAGTTATTGCAAAGAGTAGGATTTCCATTCATAGGGGCTGGAACCACATGCGCTGTCTTCCGAGTAGTTGGAAATTTGTGATTTGATAAGGATATATTGAACAATTTTGTGAGGGATTTAGAGATAACAGGTGCAGTTTCTTTCAGTAATCGGACACTGATACCATCCGGGCCACTTGCCTTCGACGTATCCGGACTTGCTAAAATGGCTCTAACTTCGCCCTCATTAATTATTTTATTCCAGAGGATCTTAATCGTTCTGCATATCAGTCGGCAGAGAAAAATTAGAGTAGCCCACAGTTCATTGACTTTCGAAAAAAATCGTTCATAATTTGAGTGTTTGCTTCATTGTCGTGAAAACTTTGACCACCATGGTATAGAGCCGGGATATCCTGAACTTGTTGTTTGTCCGGAAAACGTTTGACTGTGTGCATCAGCTCTTTTTACTTTGACGCTCGTTGTTAATGGAATCTTCGAGCTTTTTTTCATAAGTCTCCTCCGTTATGCTCAAGTCGTCAATGTATTTATTCCGTATCTGCCGAAGATATGGCCAAAGAGAAGGAGATTGTATACCAGGGAGAGTCCCCAGACCTGACAGTTGCGTCTTTGTTAGGTAAAGATTGTTTTGCCGTAGCCAGAAAAATATCAGTCCATTTAGTACAAAGTTTAACGATATCATTATTATCGAAGCAGGCTTTCCAATCAACATCAAATATTTTACTTCAAAAACTTTCATAATTAGCTTTACTACAATTCCATATAAGCCGTTTATATATTGGAGATTTTTTTTCTAAAAAGTAGAGTTGTACTAATCACGCATTGATCGCAGTTAGCTAGGGGAGCAGATATGGTTGTACTTCGAACAAATGTTGGGATATTACTTATTATCTGATCAAGACATGATGAAGTAGTATCTGTTTATCTAGTTGGCTCCTTAATATACACGGTGAGATAATTTACGGAGCAGAAGTCATTCAATTTCCTTCCGTGATTAGTCCTCGGATCAGCATTTTAGTCTCCCATCAAAAAGATTTTATCAGCACCAGAATTGTTTGCTTTATCAATGCTACTTTGCAGATCATCCCAAAATAACACTGGCGAATTTGGATGTCAATGTACAACTGCTATTAAAAAATAATTTATTATGTAAACTCACTTCTAGCCAGAGTATTTCCTGGCTGGCAACTTCTAAATTGTCTCGCCTCTTAACTACCAATGACCACGATGCCTATAGAGCTACCCCTCCACTGGCACCAGTAGACCTGTCTTGTCTAAAATTTGGGGGAAATTCTGGAAGATTTAAATCATGATCGGGGATGGAATCAGATAAGAACGTTTCTGATAATGCTATAATGTCAAAATCATCGACCAACGAAGTTTTAATACAACGTAATTTATCAGTTGTTCAGCTACGGACATTTGCACGACATATTTTAAAATCTACCTAGGGATCTACTGGACCGGGGTTTAGTACACATCGCCACATAACAATAACAGTATTCCTACAATGCAGAGTATATGGTCACATAAATAATCAATTTGTTGGTGAAACAGATAACAGCGTAATAAGATTTTACCGTTAATTTTGGTGGAGTAACAAATATTTCCACAAGATAAGATTGAAAGTAACAGCAGTAAATGACAAATGATACAAGTCAGCGATTTGACATGTGCAGCGGTTAATATAATATCTACACAAAGTCCAAGAAACACAGGAATATCCAGACTAGTAATAAGTACACAATTGACACAGCCATCCAGGCACTCACAGGTGGTATGAAAGATAAACGGTGCAACATTTGTAGATTTTGGATACCTACGAAGCAGCGCGAATTTGATTAAGCAGATATTAATACACGGTAGGGCTCTTTCAGAATTTACGCCCTTGTTGAAGTGTAACATTTCTGAGGTATGGGCGTTGCTGCGTGAACAACACACGGAATACAACTTAGCAAGTAAAGTGATCGGTAATACCAACAGACAGTACATAGAAGCCTTAAAATTTGATTAGACAGAACAAATGATACATAGGTCTGGAACAGTTGCAGTACTGCTGTTGTGAACTTGTAATATGTATATATTTCTTTACAAGCGTTATACAAATGCATGAATAAAACAAAGTAGACAATGCATGAATTACAACGCAATATGCTATCACTGCGAAAATTACGAAGTAATGACAGTACCCCAGGAAAAACACATAACATAGATGCACAAAACAATGCAAGAATAACGGTATAAGTAAGAATAATAATATATTTGGCTCTCTTTGGTGTCATTAGGTAATCACGAAGACCCAGATTAACAAAAGGTGACCATTTCTCACTCGAACAATCAAAACTTATAAAAGAAGGGAAAATACGTGGGTGAGAGGTCCAAATATGTGCATGCTTTATATAGTTAGAACACTAAATTGGAGCAGCACCGGGAAAGAAAAAGATATGGCAAACTTTAACTTTGAAAGTGCGGCCCATCAACCATATTGTACAAACAATATTCATGCAATAGTTTTTGATGGATATTCATAAACTGTAAATGAATACTTGGAACATGGACTTCTGTAGCTCTATGTTTGAAAGCAAGTTTCACTGTCAAGCAATTCAAATTAAATATATAAGATTAAATAATTACCAGATCAGGTCTCCTCCCATAATACAAGGTACGAGTTTAAAATATCACAATAACAACCATTTTGGTGGGAGATTCATCCAGTTTGGAAATACTTGGAAATACTTGTACATCAGTGTATCATGTACACATGTGCACGACTGGCCAAGAATCCCGATCAGCATAAATTAAGGTTGGGGCGAAGAGAGTTTATTCAGTTCCGGAATAATGCCAACTGAACATGTCACCGGATGGAACACATATTGTAATGAAAAGAAGAAAAGTTTTCTAGTGGACGAAAGACATAATGGAGTTTGTTTGCAGCTCTCGAGATGTCCAGCACGGCATGTCGTATAACGTAGAGCGTGTACTATAATATACATGTACGTTATCAGCTTAGCGCCGTTTACAATTCACACTCTACAGTATGGTTCTAAAAACTGTAAATTTATTCAAAATCAAAAAAATTTTGAGACAGTTCAAGAATATATTAGAGACACAGACAGACTCGGTGCCTTAATGTAAGCAGTACATAATTATTCATATTACTCTGCGCAGAGTAAAACCCACAATATCTGTATCTTGAGACTATACACAGTTATGAGCAAATTTCGGGTTAAATATTACCCCTGACTCTTTTTACTGTCCGTGGTGTACTTTCTTGGTCCAAATTTTTAACTCGTGTGGTATAACCACTCTATCTGTTATGCAATATGTTGCTTGTACCTCTTAGTGAACATTGTCTTGAATGTTGTGCAACGTCTGAATTCTCTGTTGCATGAGGGATTAATATGGGGCATTGCCCTGTTTCCCATTGCAATTGTATTTCTTCGAAATGAAATATGTTAAAACAAAGTATGTAACATTTGTTGCACATGTTGCGTCTTACATTATTTAATGTCTTCAGACAGTGCAGTTACCACGTGTCTTCTGGAAGCCTTCCAGATGGCAACTCACATTAATTTATATCCGTTAGCTGCCCCAGAACGACTTGTTGCCAGCTCAGATTTGGTGTTGGCGGATCGTCGATCGTCTCTCATCGCTACGCACGATTCCAAAGTCGCTTACAAATACTGAATTCGCTGCATATAAGAAGCCAAAATTAAGTATCCCGCAAAATCGAACTGTAACATCGGTACTCTGTTTGTGTTTTCATGACAAAATTACTTTGTTAGGATAGATTTCAAAGGAACCTAGGCCAAGCCTGGAAGGCTGGAGGATCGACCGCCTGGCCAGTATGGGGTTTCCCGGCGAATTTGGTCATACAGACCACAGACAATACGCACCAAAAAAAAAAAAAAAGGACTGTGACAGTCCTGTGCTTAGCTGACTAATTCGCCTTATGACCTTGGAAATGAGGTCAAGGTCACTGACATTCTGAATCTAACTTTCATAGACGGCCATCCCCATCAGCAAGATCAAAGTCACAGTACAAATAGTTCTCAGGTTATCATGCGACCAGTAAAATTCATGTAAGTGGCCCTGTGACCTTGATAATGAAATCAAGGTCACTAATGTACAGTCTCAATCTTTTCTAAATAGAGGACCACCAACAAGTACAACATCAAAGTCCTACCTTCCACAGTGCTCAAGTTACAATATGAAAAGTGAAATTCACGTAAGTGTCTGGGTCCAGGTGAACTTGGGAATGAGGTTAAGGTCACCCATGCACTGTCTAAGTCTGGCTTTTGCTCAGGACAACCATCATGTTCAACATCGAGGTCCAAGTTCAAATAGATCTCAAGTTGTCGGGTGAGCAGTAAAATTTGAGCAAGTGGCCCTATGACTTTGGGAATGAGGTCAAGGTCACTCATCTACTGTCTAAGTCTGGCCCTTAAATAGGACAACTAGCATGTACAATGCGAATGTCCTAGCCTTAATAGTTCTCAAGTTATGACATAAACAGTGAATTTAATGCACCTCGCCCTGTGACCTTGTAAATGAGGTCAAGGTCACTCACCTACTGTACATGTATCACACTTATACCCAGGAGTGTCCCTGTGCAATTTCAAAGCAATTCGCTGAGTATATACAAAGATGCAGACTTTCGAAGATTTGGCACATCCCCACCAAGTTTGAAGTGGGTCTGGCCAGCGGTTTTGGAGAAGGCGAAAATGTGAATTGTGGACGGACGACGGACAGACGACTAACGGATGCCTCATCCTCTTAAAAGCTCAGCATAATTATCAGCTGATCAAAAAAAAAGACATGTTGATTTACGGGGGTATGGTAGTGCTATTAAAAGCTCGTCTTTTTGCTCAGATTCTTTGATAATTAATACTAAAAATTGGTGTATCTCTTGAAAGGCGTCCTTATTTGCGGGGGTATCTGGAGTCTTCTTTGTGATTTTAAGGAAAAGGAAATCGGTCCTTAACTTGTTCAGTTTCGATTGGCCAAGTTAGGCTTACAAATTACATTCACGATCCTTATACTCCAATCTAACGCTTAAAGTAACTAATTGGGGTGGCACTTTACACTTTTCCTGAAATATTTGATGCGAGTGTTTATACGTTCCATAGTAAGCCTATACCTCATTTTAAGTAATGCGGTGACCACCAATGCCAACGTCATACATGCGATTGTGCAAACCCGAGGCGAGAGGCTTCCCATCGGAATTAACGCATTTCACCAGATGAAATAAATGCACTTCAAGGAGTCATGAAATTATAGGCCTATAGAAACAAAAACACGATTATGCTTTTCTTAAAGTTTCATTGTTCACCGAGAAAAGATAAACACTCTTTCAGTTCACAGGTAGTGAAAGAAAGAAAGAATGTGCTTTATTGCTTCTTTTGCCCAATCGGGCTCATAGCATACAATTAAAATACATACAGTAAAATTGCTCATCATACATATAATGAGAGCAAATATATACAGTTTACATGTCAGAAGTATAGACAAACTAAAATTAGCAAGAAGTTATATACATGAAATTTAGGTACTGAAAAAAAACCACAGAAAACCCTGTACATGAATAATTGTACAGACTTCAATACAGGTATTGAATATTGACGAAAACGCATTACTTAAACCCCCTTGGGGATCCTCTAGGCCTATAACGTGCATGCCCTCTGCATCAGGTCACACTCAGCTCAAACAGTGGACGTTCACACTGCAGTCACTTCCTTAGCGTGTTAGTGCCTTCCTCTCCAGCACGAAAGTTGTTGAGCCGTGCCTTTCTCCGCAGCGTAAAGTGGTCTCAAGTCGTTACCATATGAGAGTGCAAGGTTGCGGAGTGAAATTCACATTCAAGTAGGACAACGTGTGCTCTTCTCAAATAACTGCTGTGGAGGGAGGGGGTGGTTGCTGAAAACCAGTTAACCTAACATTCTGTTGTCACTTTTCCCCACTTTTGCCAAATTAAAAATATCCATATAGGGCCTAGTACTCCCCAATTGATTTTTCACACACTGTGTTGAATTACAGTTAAGAATCTTTTAAGCAGTATACGCTTATATGAATTATAAGTCAATAATTTTGTGCCATGCAATAATTTCATGATTGATACTGAAAACCAAATATCACTAATGTCTCACTTACTTTTATCACTTTTATCCCAGAACTAAAACAGACATCATCATTTGCTTCCACATTCCTACTTTTGTATTTTCCACAACCATATTAAATTTGCGAAGGCTATTTTCTTGCAGGATATAATTCTCCAAAAAGGCCTAATTAAAGAACATAATTTACTCCAAGACTGATTAACATATAAAATCTGACAATTTTCACTATATTATCGTTTTACAGTTGTACTTTTATTTTCCCTATATTGATTCTTGTACAGCTTTGATATTTTTAACATGGGTGTGTGTACATGTTTCAGCCAGAAATTACAGACATGCAGGTATCGCTTGTCATACAGTTTTACCCATGTACCAGTCCCTGCTGGTAAGAAAAAAATATTAAAAGAGGCATATATTTACACCATCCATGTTGAAAGAAGATACATTTAATTTTTGATGTAAATTATTTTTAGGGCAGTTGGTACTTTCTTGTTCCAAATGGAAGAATAACTTTCAGTACTTCGTTTCAACACCAGTCAATTCATGAGGAGCCTCAGAGATACCTTTTCTGCATACGCGTGGACAATTTTGATCATCACTTGCAGCACATGTGGCAAAATTACCAGCTGGGGATCAGATGAAAAAATATATGTCATTGCAACATTATTATATCCAGTGCATGTGTTTGTCAATATGGTGGAACTTTACAATGGAAAAAATTGTCCACCGCAAAGAACTTCCCCTATCCCACGAGTACCATATATTTGCATTGCAAACACTGGGGTACAGTATCATGGTGTGTTACACACAACAAGCAAAGTATGTATGTGCTACTCTGTGCCACACAGAATCAACTTAAAATGAAGGTGAAACTACAATCAGTGATGATGATGATGATGATGATGATGATGATGATGATGATGATGATGATGATGATGATGATGATGATGATGATGAAATTCATGGTAGTCATGATGATGATGGTGACAATGATGGTCGTGGTGGCATAAAAAGTGATGAATGCCACAGTGCTGACTATGATATAGGTTATGGTGATGACGATAATGATGATGATGGTCACAGTGGTGACAAAAATGTGATTAAGATCATGGCAATAACAATGATAACGGTCATAGTGATGATGGTGATGATAGTCGCAGTGATGACGGTATCTATCCAAATTGTGATTTTGGTGGTAAAAACAGGGACTAAAACACCATCATATCATTCGCTATTAAAAAAACACACAGCTCCTGAATGCACAAATTACTGGCAGCCAGCTGCAAAACGCCAGAACACTCAACATGTTATCAATGTATTGCCATAGAATTATACCACTTGTTTAAATTTATTACCCCGGTTTTATTACCCATTTTCTACAGCACGTCCCTGCCATTACTTTTCAACATTCATAGTAAATGGAAACTACCGGTTACATGCAAAGTCAACATTATATTTTATACCGCATGGTACACACGCACACACACACACATATATATATATATATATATATATATATATATATATATATATATATATATATATATACATATATATATATGTACATATATTCATATATATATATATACATATATATATATGTACATATATTCATATATATATATATATATATATATATATATAATGATTAAAGCAGCGCTCGCTTTTTACGGTGCTAGCCGTTTACATATCAAGCTGGGTTTCCATGTGCGCGCACTGCGTATTGCGTAGTGCGTAATAATTGATTGACTTAAAATTAACAACCCCATTTCCATGTATGCGTGGTGCGTACTGCGTGTTGCCTATGCGTTTCAATCGCTCTGTGTAGCGATTTTGTACGCATCACGCATGGTAGACGCGCGTAACATACACAAAATGGCGCCAAATCCTACCAAAGTAAACATAAATACGTACAGTATACGCCTGGTTTGCGGATTCATGGAAAATGGTTTTCGCAGTACGCAATACGCACCCCCAACTACGCAATACGTTGTACGCAACGCACAATACGCGCACATGGAAACCTAGCTTTACGCTCCGTGGTTCTATACGGAAAACACGTTTGGAATACTTAACAGATTGGTTACATATGCTGCACCTCAGTTGTCCTAGAGACATTTTAACCGATGAAATTCATTCTGATTTCACTTTTGAATAATTAGAATTTAAAAAATCTAAATAAATGATCAGATCGGACGATTTGATGGCCCCTACAGATTGGTGCAAACATGGCATATGATTGACCTCCGGCATCGCTTTTAATGATCATTAGGCTTAAGTTGAGAAATGATTATCAACAGACACATCAGTTTTGCTATTGCCCTTGGCTTTTTTGTTTCCGGTTCAGCTGTGGGTCCATGTAACAGAATCAGTTTACCATATTTCTTGAAGATGGAACTAAAGTTATTCAGTCATACATTTAAAAAGTAGGCCACATGAAGTTATTACAAGAGTTAAGCCTATAGGCCAAACTAACGTTAATGATCGGCACATTAAACAAGAGTAATTGTGAGTTTAAGTACATTGTGTCTAGTCTAAAATGCAAAAAAAAAAAAAGAAAAGAAAAGAAAGAAAATTATCAACTGAGAAAATAAATCCATAGTTCAACTTCACGTCCATTTGAAAGAGTTCTTCACGTCTCTATAGAGAAAAATTGCAAAAACAATGTTCCAGCTAGATGAAAGTTTGTTCAAACTATAGCCTTATCAACGTTGGTCTAGTTTACGAAACGTGTCTTTATATACCGGTTCATGTGTAGGCCTATAGTATGCAATGTCATATGGCGCTCTACACGCTCACAATTCAACGTTAGTCTTGTTATTCGCCATTGCGACCTGTTTCAGGCATGGGTGTGGATGTGGCATTTCTCCTGAGTATCTAAATGGTTTATTGCTGTTCTCAATCAATCTGGTCAAACAGGCAATAAGTGCATCTTGTTTGTGGTATGGAATTATTATACTTGTCCTCCACACGTTTCACAATTGTGCTGAACCTTGACTTGTTCGGTGATAATAACATCTATGTCTCTTTCCAGGTCCTTTCCACGGCCGTTGACACAAGCATCCTTACTATTAGCTCTCTCTCTCTCTCTCTCTTCTTCGCTAAACATATCCCTATATATTTCCAACGCATAGGTTCTGGTGTAAAAGAATTGTTGGGTTGTCGGTGGCGACTGAACAGGCATCTGAACAGGTGACAGGCCTAGGCCTACAACAGAAGTTGGCGGAGCAGGCAGGGCTGGCGGATGGCTGTGTTGGGATGAGAACGGCCGGTGTCAGTGCATGGACAGATCACTGTGGATGCGTGAACAGTAGGCCGGCCTATAGATGCGTGAATGGTCGATGTGGATGCGTGCACGATCGATATGGCTGATTGACCAGTCGATGTGGGTTGTTGGCATGTAGATTTCGTGCCTATCATCTCTTCCAGTTCACTTAGAATTGTGTGCCGAAAGGACTGAAACTCTGATTTCATTTCATCCATCGTTGTTTTCAGGGTTGTTATATCTGTTCTCGTGGTAACGACTTCTGACTCCATTGAGCCATAGCGGCTGCCCTCTGCATTTAAATGTAATTTTGGCAGTGGTGTTGATGACTGCGGAGCTAAGTCTCACGTCACATCTGATTGACAGTGAAGAAAATTGTCTAAGTCATCCATTGAGGGCATTGATTGCCCTGTGGCCTGCAACGAGATGGAGTAAATCATCAGTCTATCATAGGCCTATAGTCATCCCACACCCACCCACCCATCCCCAGTATGGTGAACATTCTGTAGGCTTTGGAAATCTGGAGCGCCTGAAACATTTCTGTGCCGGTTCTTTTTGAAGCTAGGGAATCCGAATTTCGCGTCAGACCATATTTAGACCATAAATTGATATGATGATAGACTAGACCTAATGGAGAGAAAAAAGACACTGCATGGTTAAACCATGTGTACAGTTCACGAAAAAAAAAATAGTTCTTTCACAATTCACGATCAAAGTGTATTTTTCACGTTTCACGGGAAATTAGACTTACACACTTCAGGGCGAATTAATGTGCAAAGTTCACAGTTCACGATTTTTAAAATGATTAACATTTCACGACAAAAAGTCCTCTGATATTCACGAATATTAATTAGGCTATTAGAATTCACAGTTCACGAAAAATTAAAACTGTCAATAAAAAGTCACAATAATACCCTTGCCCCCCCCCCCCCCCCCCCCAATAAGTAACAACAATAATTCACTTCCCTAAGATTCCTGAAATTTGGACAGGGAAACCCAATATTGAGACTTCATGTATCTGCATCAGATTTTTCTCCAACATGTGGTAACTATGAATTGCCATGTTAGATCTGGCATTGTTTTTTTGAAATAATTTCTTACAATTCCTCTACTTGTAATTTTGAAATTGGAAATATCCCACGGACGTTATATTAAAATCATGATGAGCCGATTTATATTTTGGTTTATACATATTTGTAAACACAATTGGCCGACAGGGTCACCAGCCTTTATTAGGGCTTCTTGTACATTTACAACAGGACAACATAAAACAGAAAAAATATGAACATCAGTACACGGATAGGTGAAATAATGGACCAACAATAAGAAAGGAAAGAAGGAAGGGGGACGATGATGATGTGTCAGCATTGTTGAAATAATAGTACTTATACTATTTGCAGACTTAATCCAAGTTATATTTTGAATCTTCCAGAAAGTGTAAGTGAAAGTGTAAAGGCCTTGAATATTTCCTTGTTTTGTCTTGTAATAACTTCGGTTCCTTCGATTCCAAATAAAACAGTTTTCAGGTTAAAATTACCAAATGAGGTTATTTTACAATGCAGTTCGTTTCTTAGTATAACATATTTGTTGCATTCAAAGAAAAAGTGGCGAACAGTCTCCCGACCTGCTCCACATGAGCACGATGGAAATTCAACAACTCCACTTTTGTACAGATCCATTATTCAGCTGACTGCAGCCCATTCTCATTCTAAAGTGAATTATTATATTTGTGTCTTTTTGTCCAAAACCACTTCCTAGTTGTCATTACCCTATTCCACAGTCCGAACTCTGCACTCTCCATAAGCTAACCTGTCCCTGTCTAACCTATATACAATGTACATATAGAAGTACTTTTGCCCATATTGCACACGTTCCTCTGAAAAATTTTTGACATATGCTGTATTAGCCCAAATAAATTAAAGGGTCTTCAGCAGGTAACTACTCGACATGTTTCGGAGCCTTTTACCCGGTATGGCATATTTCCTTTCTCCTAAATAGTACAGTTCGTTGCGTTTTGGTTTAGTTCTGTTCAGTTCCCTTTTAAATTCGTCCAAATGCTCATGGTCCAGCTATTCGGGATAATGAATTCCACTCAAGAATGCTGATTAGAAAAAAAAGAGTGTAAAGTGTGGCCTTCTTGGCATCAATATTTCTAATTTGTTTGGTCCGTTCTGAAGCTGTTACTGGTAATAATCTTGAGAGATACACTGGCGCTTATCCATTTATAATTTTGAACAGAAGTACCTTTTTTTTTTCTTTCTACGCTCGGCTAATTTCCCCCAGCCTGTCTCTCTATAGATTTGCTGTAGATTCGTATGGGCAAGTGCCCCTGTCACAACCCGGGCTGCCTTTAGCTGAACAGAGTCAAGTCTGTCCTTGTCCAGTTTCGTGCATCCATCCATTTTTGGTTGAGAGGATACCGTTATAGCATGCAAAGGGAGAACACGACAATAAGCCTAAACTTACCTTGGTTACAGTTGTTGACGTCTTGCAGGCAATATCGGGAACAATGGATTTATCGTCGCTGATTTATATGAAAACAATGGCTATGTTATTCTTTTATTAATACACACTTAATAAAGAATTTCATATCTTCAACCTTTGAAGCGAAATTGGAAGCAGGATGGCTACATTGCCGTTGAAGCGTATCAGTACCTGTGGTATTTGTTGTGGTATTTTTTTCTTGATACACCTTTTTTTTTTAATTTCAAGAAGTATCCGTGTATTGTAAAAAAAGAAAAAAAAAAGAAAAAAAAAAGCTGTAAGTGTTTCACTTTATTTGATATTAGCCTCTCACAATTTCCCCATCGAAATATGCTGACACAAATGTCCGAACTAAACTCCTTTTCACTCGACCAACGAATTTATAATATAGGGGCCTAGATATTCAGAAACTTGAAATAAAGTACATTGTATTTTGTCCTGCTTAGAAGTTTTCCAGTCGCGTCAAAACGGAAGAAATCTATTAGTGAACTGATCATTGATTTTGGTAACAGAAAAGAGGAAAAAATTTGTACTACTGCATTAATGGGAAGGTAAAGGTTTCATTTGTAAGTAACTCTTTTATCACCTACCGCATGCAGTGCCCTACGGCCGTTGTCAAACGCGCCGAAGCCTGTACCGGACCCGCAGTTCAGGAAATATCTCTGGCTTGGTTCTGGAAATGCACACCAATGATCATGTACGAACTTCTATGATGACCTTAGTAGACTCGCACATATTGTTCATGGAATAAACCCTGTTCCATCGATGCCCCCGTTGTAAAGGGGTAGTTTTCCTGATAAAATTATTTATTTATTCATTTATTATTTACAAACCATTGGCATTGGGTGCGGAATTCGCGATTTGGTATTTTCAAGAGGTAGCATCCAAAATGTATGTGTGATTAGTGTTAAGGGAAAGTTAATTTGTCAAAAGAATGTAATGGACAATATATATTTATATATACATGGAGCTATGAGAAGCCTATTGATGGTTGCATGCGCATGTAAAACGTAAATTTCAAATGGTAAATGGGTGCTGTTCCACGTACGGCTCAATGCTGAACGTAGATACAGCCCAACCACACACAAATCTTTACTTTGTAATATAGACGGCTTATTGTAATATACTTGGACGCATCATGGAATAAGCCCCGTTCCATATAGATGCCCCCGCTGTAAAGGGGTAGTTTTCCGAATAAAATTATTATTATTATTATTATTATTATTATTATTATTATTATTATTATTATTATTATTATTATTATTATTATTATTATTATTATTATTGTTGTTCTTGCTAATTGTACTTAGGAACCTGATAGATGCACTCCCCAAACTTTTTATAAGTTGTGTGGAATTCCTAATACAGTATCAATTTTTCTTCATTTTTGTACGGATATCTGTTGAAAAGACGGGCACAAGTGATGGTACTGTTCAGCACAGGGATTTGCATCAGAAAAATAAAAGTGTGTCAATATCAATTATTTTGTCTTGCTCTCTGATCGAGGGCGCCGGACTGAGGGCGCGAATCACTTTAGTGATGAGAAGGGGACAAACGAGATATGCCACCTCCGCGCATTTTTTCCCGATTAAATCGCTTTTGTCCGCTGCATACATATAATCTTTACCTCCAGTTGTTCCTAAGAACCTACTTCGTCGATTGCAACGCAACAATAGCTCCACTAACAACAACGTACCTTTTTTTTCACATTTATTCTCAACTCTTCAAATAAGTCAGTCTTCATTGTACGGAAATGACCTTTGACCGACCCCAAACGGCACTTCGAGGATTACTGGCCTCTCATTGGCCAAGCTATCCCCGGTAAATTAAATTAATATATTGTTCAGTCAAGACATTTATGTTTTACTTATATGTCAAAC
Organism: Hermodice carunculata; assembly: GCA_964020975.1. NCBI lineage: Eukaryota > Metazoa > Annelida > Polychaeta > Eunicida > Amphinomidae > Hermodice > Hermodice carunculata. The sequence goes on along the minus strand of OZ026618.1, from coordinate 93,140,580 downwards.
TGCTTTAATAAAATCTCAAGATTTTTTCTGTAAAGTGCTTTATGAGCGGAGATGTGTTGCATTATTTTCTGAATAGTTTTTTGTTATAATTCCAAACACAAGTCTGTGACGTCACGCAAAGTGAAACTTGGCGGTATTTTTAACCTGACGGCAGGGAAGTCGAATGGATGCAGAAGTAGCACCACTATGCCTATGGGTGGACAATATGCTACAAACTGGTTAGTAGGCCTATTTACTCAATGTCAACGAATGATTAGAAACCACTGTGGAAAGAAAACTACAATATGATACATTGATCTTTCAAAGAAAATAAATATGAAAAAATTGAACAGAAATTGGGGAATGCTGTATTGTGGACTGTCAATCAAGATGTTGGGAGCTATAACTTAGAAGCTGCGATTTACTGTAACATTAGCACTTTCATTCTTTAATCAATCATCAAGGCATCCAAAAATATTTTTAAAAAAACACTGCACACTTAACAAGTACAGTAATTCAACATTGTCAGGCCTTTTCCCACCAATATGACAATTATCATGATCGATTCTGCAATGGACCTTTAAATTACTCACCTCTGTTGACGCCATTTTGCCGACAATAGTTTGGCCAATGAGAGGCCAGTAATCCTCGAAGTGCCGTTCGGGGTCGGTCAAAGGTCATTTCCGTACAATGAAGACTGACTTATTTGAAGAGTTGAGAATAAAGGTGAGAAAAACGATGCGTTGTTGCTGGTGGAGCGATTGTTGCGTTGCAATCGACGAAGTAGGTTCTTAGGAACAACTGGAGGTAAAGATTATATGTATGCAGCGGACAAAAGCGATTTAATCGGGAAAAAATGCGCGGAGGCGGCATATCTCGTTTGTCCCCTTCTCGTCACTAAAGTGACTCGCGCCATCAGTCAGAGAGCAAGACAAACAACGATAATTGATATTGACACACTTTTATTTTTCTGATGCAAATCCCTGTGCTGTTCAGCATCCCGACCTATATGCGCTATACAAAAAGGAATTTAGTACAGTGTGCTAGTACAGTGTGCTAGCATGTGTCGCAAACACCTTGTGTGATTGTGTGTGTGTGTGTGTGTGTGTGTGTGTGTGTGTGTGTGTGTGCACTCCTGCGAAGTGGACAGACCATATGACATCGGGGATGTGACCTGCACAAAAATTTTATGTGCTTTCGTATTCCATTCCCAGGCTTGGTTAAGACTAGTTGGTGACAAGCAAACGCTAGTAAAAACTAAGTTATTAGAAACTATTAGCGTTTTCTTCCTGGCTGTGCTGATTTTTGTTCTTTTTGGTTTCTCTTGGGTAGCTTGATCGCCCTGTCGCTTCTCGTGTCTGGGCTGTGACTGCGAGAATATGGATCAATATTGCCGATCGAACTCATTTCAAATGGTTCTGTTGTCTGAAAGAAGAAGAGAACCGAAGGCATTATGCCTGGCGAATGTTGAGATCGGTGGTTCGGCAATATAGGCTGCAAATATAATTTTTAAAAACAAAGAAAGAAATGAATTTTGTGCACAACACATTCGTAGACGTACACTAATAAATTAAAGGTTCTGTTGATTGAATGGGTACCACAAATTAGAAAGTTGATGTTCAGGGTGGTTAGAAATGATATCTGAAACCCAAAACGTTAAATTTGTGCATCACATTTGCGACAGGAAAGCGCACGAATTTTCTCCGATCATGGCCCGATGTGGGAAAGTGTTAGTGACGGCACAAACGCAACCCGCTGGCCATGGTGTTTGTTTTCTAAGCCAGAGTACCTCCAGTTTGCCAAGAGTTATGGCAGATACAACAGAGTAAAGTGATTCCGGAGAGAGTGAAGTCGGTTTTTGTATGTACGTGGTCTGATGACGATGAAGAAGAATTAATAAGAAAAGCTGAAGCAGCAGAGCAGAAGATCATTCAGCCTTACACACATGAGGGGACGCCCAGAGCCCTACCGTCACCAGTACTGCAGGGAGTGCAGCCGTGGTACAGCCAGACGATCCCAATTTGCCGTCTGGGCAATGATAATTCGTTGCAAAAGAGATATTTCCTATCAAAACTTCTAAAATTTCATTTGACAAGAACAAGCATGAATGCAATAAATTGAATTTGTGTCAGGATGGACCGGATCTTGTAGTGTTTCAAATTCTATCATTCACGGAAACTGCTACGACCTACGCCTACCGTATATAAAAGTCTAAACAAACTTCTCCATATGTGTGGTCTATGAGTGATTAAACATAAGTTTTGCATTAAGGAATATAGCTTTATTTCAGAATCGAAAGTTTTGCCACCAATTGCTAATTGCGACCATAGCGTGGTGTCTGTCAATATTAGTTTTCGACGCAAAATTGAGCCCGTGTATTAAAGATTTACATGGTTATATGAAAAGGCAAACCTTAATCATTTTCGAGAACATTTAAGTCAAATCGACTGGGACGACTTCTTTCCATCCAACGATATAAATGAATGCTGCCTGTTATGGACGGAAGGCTTTCTGCAAGCCGCCAAACAATGTATTCCTAATAAAGAAGTAACCATTCGTCCGGACGACTTACCCTGGTACACATCTTCTAATTGCGACCATAGCGTGGTGTCGGTCAATATTAGTTTTCGACGCAAAATTGCACGGTTGGGTGCACGGTTGGCTGAGTGGTAAGACGCTCGCCTTTCACCTCTGCGACCCGGGTTCGATTCTCGTCCTGGGCAGCATGTGGAAAAAGTTCCTACCACTTTAACCGTGCACGGTAGTTTTCTCCGAGTTCTTCGGTTTCCTCCACGAGGCAAGGTGGGAAGTATACGCCAACATCTGTGCCATGGAGAGTGACTCGATAAGTCAGCTTGACTTCTTTCACAATCCATGTAAAACAAATGTGTCTATATCTTTTTCTTCTCTGCGCTGTGAAAAGCGCAAAGTGATGCGCGCGTATTCCAAAGCCAAAGATGGTAAACACGGACCTAATAGTCTCAAACTTTGGGCAACTTATAATCGGCTTCGTAACCTGTATCAGGAACATCTCCGTGAAGCCGAGAATCGACATCATAATAAATTAAATAACTCCTTTAAAAAATTCTAAAAACAAACATAAAGCGTGGTGCAAAAACTGTTAAACATTTTTTGAATAGAAATCATCTTCAGAATATTCCTTCTTTATTATGTGATGGCAAACACGTCACGGACAACGCTTCTAAAGCAGAAATCTTCAACTCGTTTTTCTTGAGTCAAAGCACTCTTGACTCATCTTCAATTACAAATCCTCTACCGCCTGATCACCCCTTAAATACACTCGGAAGTTTAAACATTTGTGAAGGTGAGTACTGGACATACTCAAAAGTCTTGATACTACTAAAGCAACTGGCCCGGATGAGATTAGTACAAGACTTTTGAAAGAAGCAGCTCCTATTATTTATAGACCTCTCACTAAACTATGCAATTTATCTCTATATCAGAAACAGTTCCCGTCAATTTGGAAAGAAGCAAAAGGGCGACGAGAACCTGTGTAACAACTATCGTCCTATATCCCTTTGAAGCTGTACAGGGAAAGTAATGGAAAAAGTAATTTTTAAACATGTGTTCAATATTTTTCCGGACAACATGTTCATTTCAGCAAACCAGTCGGGATTTGTTCCTGGTGACTCAACAGTTAACCAGTTACTTTTCCTATACCATAAGCTATGTTTAGCCATTGATCAGCAAAAAGAAGTAAGAATTGTTTTCTTCAATATTGGCAAGGCTTTTGATAAAGTCTGACACAAAAGTCTTATTCATAAACTGAAAAAAACGGCATCGTTGACAATATTCTGACTTGGTTTGAAGATTACCTGTATAATCGGAAGCAACGCGTCGCTTTTAATGGTCAGTCCTCTAGCTGGGGAACTATAAGCGCTGGTGTGCCTCAAGGATCTGTATTAGGTCCTTTACTCTTTTTGATTTATATTAATGATATAGTCAACGTTGTAAATTCAGAAGGGAAACTCTTTACCAATGATACGTCCCTTTATCTTACTATTGAAGACCCTGTTCATGTTGCTTCTGTCATGAACGATGATCTGGCCTCCCTGGATGAATGGTCTAGGGAATGGCTTATATCCTTTAATGCTCTCAAAACAGACACCATGCTCGTCTCTCTAAAAAGAAATCCCGCTGATCACCCTCCATTGATTTTCCAAGGTCACCAATTAGAGAATGTTTTAGAACACAAGCATCTGGGTCTTTCCTTAAGAGCAGATCTAAAATGGAATGAGCATGTCAAACAAGTTGCAACTAAAGCCTGTAAATAAGTAAACATTCTGAAAACTCGACAGTATCGCCTGGATCGGGACACATTACAAACGATTTATACCTTCTTTATTCGACACAAATGTGGGCTGGGATGGCTGCACACAGGATGATGCAAAACTTTTGGAAGACATTCAACTGACTGCGGCCCGCATCGTGACGGGGGCAATGAAAACCAGCGCTATAGAAAAGCTATACCAAAAAAAAAAAAAAAAAAACTGGCTGGGAGACCCTATCTAAACGAAGAGAAGGATCCAAAAAAATCATGATGTATAAAATAGTTCATAAATTAACCCCTAGCTATTTGTGCCCTCTTCTCCCCAATATTCCAACATTCCACCGTAATACTAGGGCACAACTCGATCAAAGCAGACGCTCAGACTTACCCTCTTTCAATTGTAGAACATGCAGTCTTATTCGAAAACTCCTTTTTTTTCCTTCTGCTATCACGTTGTGGAACTTTCTCCCGTCGGAAACTTGAAATCTTCCACCTTTGTCCCAATTTTAGAAGAAAATTTCAACTCCCAGACAGTTTTCTGTTATATTTCCCGAACTTCTTAATGTAGGCAAAAATATATGTCTATTTTACATTCTCGTTTGCGTACGGGCCGCAGCCAATTGAACGCACATCTTTTTTAGGATTGGTCTAAAAGCTTCAGCAGCTTGTTCATGTGGCGCCACCACCGAGAGTATCTGGCACTACTTTCTCACCTGTTCAAAATACATTGTCACTCGAGATGCATTACATACAACCATTGGTCCTTTGGTTCCATTTTCTATGAACACAATTTTGTTTGGCAGTGCTTCTTGCAGTCTCGAGGACAACATTATTATATTTTTATCTGTTCAAGAGTTTATTGAAAAAGTAAACGACTCCAAGGTGAAATTGTAACTTAATCATTCATATCGATTTTTTTGAAACTATAAATTAATAATATATGCTGGTAATATTGATACCTTCATGAGCCCCACTATCTGTGTTTGTTCTAGTGGCGTCTATCCTTCCGTTTGTTTTTCTCCACCACGCTGCTCATTAAGTCCCCTTGGACTTGATGAACGGTGGTTCATTGGAGCTGTGCTGTCAAGTCAGTCCTGTGCTTTCGTCTTTTCTCCATAAGAGGGATTAATATAGGGCTTTGCCCTTCTTCCCAATTGTTTTTCTTTTGGAAATGAAATACGTTTAAACCAAACCAATATAGCTTTCAATATCAGTATAACTCCTACCCGGCAGTAACCTCACGGCCAGGAGGGCAATAACTTACGTTTCCGTATACATTGTCATCCATGCACGTGTTTATGATATTCTTTATTTCAAATAGTATACATTATGTCCCAATTATGGTAAATATTTTCCTGTGACTTACCTATTTTTTGGTTCCATATGAACGAAAAAGGTACAATGAGATGGACTTTTGTACACCCGATTATTGGGAGCTGACCATGGACTGTCACAAACAGTGGCACATGACTGAAAAAGATGATAGGCCAGCCGCCCACTGGTCTTGGCAGCTCTGTAGATGAGGCGTGAATATGGTATCTATCCAAACAAATGTTATTTGTTCATGGGATTAAACACCTCGCAATATACAGTACTAATTGGACATACACATAACAGTGGCCAGCTAACTCAACCTGTTACAGACTGTTCAACCGTAGATCTGGGTATGGAACAAGATCGGTCCCTGTTTGTCCATGTTTTCCTCCATTTTTCCATCAATTGAATCAAAATGGTTAAACACACTGAAGTTTTATTTCAATGTTACTTTGTAACAACATCCAAGACCAGCTTTGTCACTCTGAGATTCGACTGATAATTATGTGATACATTGTAACAGTCGTAGTATTACTGGAGCTATACTTTTTGCTTTTATGCAACCGTTGAAATCAGAATCATATTGACTGTTAAATTGGTAAATACTGTAAAAAAAAAAAAAAATGAATCACTGTCCCTGGTTTTATGAGTAATGCCTAATTTGGCCAGTTCCATGAATTCTTCCATTGGCCAGTGATGGAACCGTATTTGGCAACAGCAGCAGCTTTTTCTTGCTACATGTATCTCTTTTCCTAAACATCGTCCTATTTGACAAATCAGTCACTTTCCACAAAGTGTTCGCTACATAGATTAGATCGGTTCCCAGGGTCTTGCCACTTGTCCCTGTAAATTTTGACTGTGCGGGTCCACGTTCTCTGTAATTTCAAGTCTTTAGGGGAATGTAAACAAGCTGTGGAACTTGTATTGTTATAATTAACAGCAACACACCAACCCATCCTGGGCGGGAACAGGGACTAAATTTAATATTTCTACATGCATTTTTAATCCTTTTGGTTTAAACATATTTTATTCAAAAAAGAAAACCATTGGAGAGAAGGACAAGGGCCTATATTGACCCCTCTGGTCAGAAGAAGACAATCCTGTTCATAAATGGTGAATAAAATATGTTTAAAGCAACTGACACTTGACAGCCAAGGCTCTCTGGCATGGTTAGAGTCTTCCCTGTCATGTAGGGGTGTTGTGTTTCTGACGTCACAAGCCTTTCGCGCCTTGTGGGTGTCGAAAATGAATGGAAAGCGACGATTGAAGGTGCAGTGAGTTTTTAAAATAAACATGTGAATAAAAGTATTATTTTCATATCCACTCTTTAAAAATCGCACTGTATGGTGAGAACAACCTATGAGTCAACCATGTATCAAATTTGAACACGGTCAATCAAGAGGACCTTTAATAAGCATCTCCCTTTTTTTTGTATTCAGTAGGCCTATTCGGTTGAAATTAAAAGCATTGTGTCCTATATTTACCCTATATATGATCTGTTGAAATTTTATGCAGCAAGCCCCAGCTGGCTACAACAAATAATGACCATTCTGTGTGGTTAAAAACAGTTACAGTGTGTTTCAATTTTACTTTAATGTTTTTGTGTTATCTCACCCTACCTAATATAGAGAGAGATTTGTATGGGGGAGGTTTGGGCGCCTTTGAAATTTCGGCTGTCCAAAGCAATGTCCGTGTTTAACAGTGTGGTCGGTTTACCACGCCTGTTTAGAATGGGCTGGTTGTCATAGCAAATAATGATATGCTTCGAAATTGCATAGTGGAACGATCAAATCTATCAAAAGGCCTTGAAATAGTCCGATCATGATGTCAGCGTGACAACCAGGAGATGGGAGAAAGTAGGTAAAGACGAGATCGACAGGAGTAAAATACAAAAGCAATAAGGAAATATCATTTATAGTAACGGGAAAATTACTGCAGGCGTAAAAAAAAGTCTAAATCGGAACAACAATGAAGCCTCTCCCGATTAATTCTTTAAGACCAGTATTCTTAAGCATCTAGTGTCTCATGGTAATCGGATTATCTTTCGGAAATGGGAAAAAAGTAGCAGGTAAAATATGGAGTGTTATCGAAAGTTATAAATTGTCGTTAGTGCACATTTAATGTTTACATTGAAGAAAAATGCACAATGGCCTACTGCCGGCAGTCTATTTGTCCTCATACAGATTGTGTTAGGATGATGTCATTCAACTGAATCTACTTGCAAACGTGCAAAGAAAGATATTATTGCCAACATAATACGAATGTCACAATGACAATCTCAAATCACACATCTTTGAAGAAAGTTTCTTATAGATAAAACAAATGTTATACACAGGATGGCAACCACTACTTACTGCGTCTACCATCCTTCAGTGCATGATTTTTTTCTTTGTAATCCGCTCATTGCTTTCCATGTTTATGTAAGAAAGAAACGATAAGTAGCCAACATCAATGTTAAGAAAAAAACTGAACAAAAAGAGCCGGTCTCCCTCCCTCTTCATATGATCTTCACGGCTTTTTACAAGTACCTGTAGTTTTGTCATTCAAGACCGAAGGGAAGATGATGATGATGATGATAAAACGTCTCATTAATTTCCCTCCTGAATCAGGCATGTGAAACCCACTGGTTGAATGTAGGCCGAGATAACTATATACCTATTACATTTTTTTTGTCATATGTAAATTTTAGGCCCTGGCAAAATGTCTGATTTTTTTTTTTTTTTTTTTTTTTTTTTTTTTTTAGTAAAAAGGGGGGGGGGGGGTTGGAGCGCTGCGATGCAAAGTTTTTTCTTTTTTAAACCAGAAAAAAAGCTCTCCCAAACCATGCATTGCGAGCCCTGAGAGGGGCAAAGGGCACCGGAGGCTACACCTTTGTCACCTTCCCTTCTGATGTCAAATGACAAAGTCGATACTCAAAACAGGCAACGCTATGATTAAAATGGCCAAGAATGTTCCAGCAAACGTTTTGAAAAACACTGTAACTTGCAGAAATAAATAACAATTTGATGAATAAATTTGCTCATTTATCTTTACTCAAAAATAGCCATCAAAGCACCTGAGACTACCATCCTGTAAAACCGACCATAATACAGCCATAATTCTGTTGATTTTGCTCAACGTTTACACTTTTCATTGAGAACCTGTTGATTTTGCTCAACGTTTACACTTTTCATTGAGAACGGAGTTCAAAGATTGTTTTCATAAATTCATTAACCGTCACTGGTGTCACCATAGATTCCCCCCCCCCCCCTCCCGTGCCCCCCTCCACGACCAAAAACGCTTTATCGTTTTGTTCATTGCATTTTGTAGTCAGACGACATAATTATCATGACAGTAGGGTTTTCTTGTCACCCAGACCTGCTGGCTGTCATTGCACTGATTAGTGGGTGAATCATCCGTGTGACTGTAAAAATAACAAGTGATTCTATCGTATTTAATTGAAACATCGACTGTATAGGCCTACATCAATGAAGTACAAAAACTTATGAACCCCCGCCCGTTAAACCACTAAAAGAAGAGGACTCTTTGGCTGTGGGGTTACAATAGACGTGAAGACCTTGATTAACATACATCTTGCATACAACATATGGTCAGTCCAAACAAAAATATAAACACAAAATATATATCATTACATGACTGATTGAAGGGAAAAAATTAATAAATGGGTAAAATGCTACACCGCTGTGTACAGGTGCACCCAGGTAATGTACATGAATTATACTATAGAAATAAGCCGTAAAAATTACGCACATATTGCAAACTTAAGAATAATTTTAACACACGTGCCACCTGGATACATGTAGGCCTATGTGAGAGACTGTACCCTGCACCCGTTGAGTTGAACTGGAATTTAACACACGGCTGAGAAACCCCCTCTTTTCAAAAGTTTTGCTCCTGTTTGATGGAAAATGTTTGTTCTAAAAAGTAGTGGATTTGGTATACAAATCTGATAAAATAATGCTAAGCCAAATACAGGGACATTTCCCTCCTTTTTTCTTTTTTTTTTTCTTTTATTTTCTTTGTTGTTGTTGTTGTTGTTGTTGTTGTTGTTGTTGTTGTTGTTGTTGTCATCCCTGTTAACAATAGCGAGTGTTTGTGGCTTGAATTTCAAGTTAACTTTGGTCTTGTCATATTGGAAGTGTACTATCGCCCACCTGGCCGTGGCGTAAGCTGACTAGCGAGACATAGGCCCATTAGTGACCTCGATCATTCCGTCACAAGCGCACTTGAATGCAATCCTAAATCGTCAATTCCAGGCCCGTAACCAGGGGGGGGGTTCGAGGGGTTCAATCGAACCCCCCTTTTCAAACGAACCCCCCTTTTTGTCAAACGACCCCCCCCCCCAAGTAACATTGTGAAACTTATTTAAAGCCAGCCACCTAGTACACAGGTGCAGTGAATGTTGATCATTGGCGCCCTTTTAATATCGCCGCTTTGCCTCATAGATATTTATCATTTAAAACGTCATATTCTTCAAAGTAAAATATACTCACGATTGTGGAGCTCGTTTCTCATGTTTTAAATAATTTCTGAGCTTTGACTTGAAGCTATGCCGTCCTTTTGAATGGTAAAACGTTTAACTCTTTCAGGTTCATCCCCGTATTCAAGACTGAGTCAACAGCTATATAGTGCACTTTGCATGACACAAACTTGAAAACTGTTGATCCAGTCTCGTTGTGCATTACATGATTAAAAGCCCCGCGGAAAGCTGTTGACTTAGCCTATATTATTTTTCAAAAATTAAATCTAGACATAAGTCTAGCATAGTATACATATATCATATTAAAGAGTACTAGCTCTATGAACGATTTGATATATGTGCCTATTTAATATGTTGGTCTTATATAGCCATTAGATATACATGATGGATCTCATTGAAATGCTCAAATATCACTAGCTGTAGGCCTACAGTAGACATTTAATGATCATGAATAAAAGTGATGCCATAGATCTATGAACATATTTAACTGGAAGAAAATTATTTTAATTTTCCATTTGTGATATCAAGAACCTTCGTCATTTTGTTATCAGTGTAAGTTTGAAAGAGTGTACGAGTTCTATAGGCCTACATTTATAATAATAATAATAATAATAATAATAATAATAATAATAATAATAATAATAATAATAATAATAATAATAATGAAAATTATTGAAAGCTGTATATCATAAACACTGTATTTTTGTCATGTAATTTTCATCACTAGTCTACAGAAAATTCAAAGGGGGGTACCATTAAGCCTATTTAGTGGCAGTAGCACTAGATATGACTTATTAAGTTAAATTAGCCTATTTGTAGCTTAAATGCATGGGGCAAAACAAGATTTTAATGTATTTTATTTCATCATCTAAATAATCTCCTATTTCATCCAGGGCCTATAAAATAGGGCAAACATTTAATACTTGTCATAGGCCCTGATCTGGATCGATGAAATCAGTGGACGATTCATTATGGGGCCTAATGTTGATTAATTTAATCTGACAGGTATCGAGCTCTCTTCTAAAATTAGAAAGAAAAAAAAAAGGTCACTGCATAAATTAATGTATATTGGCCTACTCTGGATTTTTTTATGAGGCCTATTTTTTAAATAATGATGATAAAGATGAAATAATAGGCCCAATTAATATAAATAATAATAATAATAATAATATTATTATTAATAATATGATAAAAATGATAGTACCGGTAGTAATGATAATATACAGCTACAGCGTGACTGAGTACTTGTGCTTCATCGATAACGCGCCTTCACTGTCACCGGCCTAAGCCATTAAAGACGTAAACGTAGAAAGATGAAGCGTCGCGCCAACCAGGGAACTATTCTGGACTTTTTTAGTCCCACACCATGCACAAGGTAATAATATGTTAATGAAACTTTTAATTCTGTTTTTCTGACTTTCAGTATACTATTACCTGTACTTTTAATAGATTCTATGATTTATAAAACAAAATTTAATTAGGCCCTATGTCTGACATCCACAATCATTCTGGGCAAAAGGTTTGTTGCAGCCATTATAGTCAGGCCTAGTCCGTCCTCACACAAAGCCAAACATTATTATGCATGCACGTGCTATATTCATTTCACCGTCACATAATACAACATATCTGCAATGTAGGTCTACATGGAAAATGGTACATACACACAATGGCATTGCGTGTATGATTTTCCATTTAGGCCTACATTGCAGATATATTATATGATGAAGCCATAAAGATAATTAAATCCATTCAGTCATTTCTAAAATTATCATATAAGAAAACCTTTCTTACATTCCGACAATACCTGTAGATACCAATTTGAACAGCTGAGCATTGATTCTTTACAAATTTGAGCAGCTGAGCATTCAATATCTCTTTGAGGGCTGAATTTGAGACTCAGTCAACAACTTGCCAGGGCGAACTTTGTGCTAAATGCGCAGAGAGTGTGCCAAGGTAAGCTGTTGACTGAGATAATGATTTATGAAACTAAGTTCGTGCTCAGTCTAAATAGGCCTAATTCTATGTTTCGTGTCAGCCTCTCTCCTTAACTTTGAGCCACCCTTTGTGTTAAATGTATAATATTGTCTACATGGGTATCTTATGAATGAATTTCAAAGGAAATGTATGGACGCACCATGGAATAACTGTTTTATTGGTGCCCCTGTTTGTTAAAGAGTAGTTATCCAAATAAAAATAATAATAATGGAAAAGTAATTGTGTTGTTTTCTCTCTCCCTCCTTAGATTTCAGTTCTTGCCTGACATGAAACATAAAATTAATAACTCACGGCCTAAACTTGGCCTACTTATGCTGACCAGTTTTTGAATGAAAGGTCCTTTATTGGAATTTCTATTTGTATAGAATTTGAATATGAAACTAGTTTCTCTGTGCAATTCGCCAATAGCAGTAAAAGACTTAATTGAGCATAAACATCAAGGTAAAAATAACATTACTTTTAGATGTGATATGCCATTATTACTTATTAGTAGATCAAATGAGCCTAGTAGCCCTGTTGGAGATCATGATGAAACTGCGGTCAGTGAGCCTAATGACAGGACCGAAGAAGATCATGATGAAAGCCCAGTCAAGCGCATTTGCCCAGGTAGAAAATATATGCTGCGTCAGCACTTTCTATTCCCTGCCCGTCGAATAGTTGATTGGCCTCTGTGATAGAATTTGGGCTGAATAGTGTACTCGTAGTGAAGAACCCAGAGTGGAAGGGCATTACATGTAATGCTGTAATTGACGTAGAATCTATTATTTTTTAGTTTTACCTTAATGTTCCAAAAATATGCAAAATGTGCAGCTCATTCAAGTAAAACGAATTACAGATTTTTTTTTTTTTTTTTTTTTTTTTGCGTCTGGTTGATACTAATTATTCATATTGACTAGAACGCTTTCACATTAAATCGAATAAATCAGTTTGGTACAATGTAAAACAGTTCCATTACACAAATTACTAACTTTTGGTACTGAATTACTTCACATAGAACAATCATATATTGTTATATAATAGACCTTCATCTTCATAGAAATAATTCATTCAAACAGAATTGTATTCATTTTTAGACTGTATGATTCATTACTTAATTACAGGTGTCCCAGACCAACCTCTGCAAGATCAGAACATGGGTAAAATGATTGATGACATCGGCATGGTAATAAACAGTACGATGGATGCCACTGAAATAGAATCTGCCATTAAAAGCATGACAGAAGAGGAGAAACTTTATCTCATAGAGCACCATTTAAGACCATCTCCGTTTTATGTTTTCCCACCTGTATTCATGAATGGTTGCTACAGATCTTTCAATTACAGCTGGCTGAATAAGTTCAAGTGGCTTGTATATAGTGAAAAACTTGACGGTGTTTTCTGCATGCCTTGTGCACTTTTTGTCCATGAGCGCCAGAACAAAGGAACCCTTGTAAATGCCCCATTCACCAAGTGGGTAAAAGCAAGTGACACTTTTGGTGGCAAGAATAGCCACGAAGGCAAGACATACCATATTGATGCAATGCAGGACATGAAGAATTTTCTAACAGATATGAAAAAACCTGGGGCTACACTACCAGTGCAGCTCGACAAGACTATATTAAAGAGAATTGAAGAAAACCGTCACATAGTTGGTCAGTTGGTAGAAGGCATATTATTTTGCGGACGCCAATGCATTGCGTTGCGTGGCGACGTTGAAAATATAAACAGTGATGGCAATCCAGGTAGCTTCCTTGCCTTTATCAAGGAAAAAGCCAAATCGGATGTAGTTCTGAAGAAACATCTGGAAGCCCCCCCCCCCCCCCCTGAAAAAGAACGTAACTTATCTTTCACCAAAAATACAAAATGAACTTATTCAAATTATTGGAAACATTCAAATTAGGGAAAACATACTAGAAGAGGTGCGTGAAGCTAAATTTTACGCAGTTATGGCAGACGATGTCTCCAGTCATAATACAGAACAGATGGCTCTTTGTGTAAGATTTGTTGACAAAGAGAATTTGATCAGAGAGGAGTTTTTAGAATTCGTCTCATTGGAAAGGACCAGTGGATATGAAATAGCAAACGCTATACTGGGATGCTTGGCTAAATACAACTTAAATGTTAAAGACTTGAGAGGTCAAGGATATGACGGAGCTGCAGCAATGTGCAGCGAGAGAGTAGGTGTACAGGCACGCCTAAAGCAGGAGGCACCACTTGCCCTGTACACCCACTGCGCTGGACATTGCCTGAACTTGGTCATATCACACTCCTGTTCATTGGTCATGGTCAGAAATATGATTGACAAATTAAAAGAAACTTGCTTATTCTTCAACAATAGTCAAAAGAAAGAGAGCTTGCTGAAGGAAGTAATAGAAAAAACAGAAACCAACTCAAAGATGAAAAAACCCCTTCTCAATATGTGCGTAACCCGGTGGGCTGACGACGTTGGAGATAATTGCTCATGGAATGCATCACGGTGAAGGGTACCGGGAAAATCTGCTCGGACCATGGGATACAGATTCTCGACAACGGGCATCTTCATTGCTACATGCTTTAACAGACTTTACCTTCATAGTAACATTCAGTGTATTGTGCATCATCAAATCTTCATGGAATAACAGTGAAACTTCAAAATCGCACCATAGACATCATTGAGGCTCACAACTTGGTAAGTTCAATAATAGCTTTAACTTTGACTTCATGGCATTTAGTGTTTATATTATGTCCAAAATGGTTCTAGTTAGTAACAGATAAATGGCAGCTAAATCTCTGACAAAAATTTCAAGAATTTATTCCGAAAAAAACTTAGCACAAATGATGGTTATTACAAACATTCTGAAGAAGGCGTCTTAATAAAAACTGAAACTTTACCATATGCATTTAAATTCAATTTGATCTTAGAATAGTCTGCAGATTAATTGGAAGTGATAACCTATTTGCATTTTTCATGTTATTCAAAGTTTTTTACTATTAGAGGTCAAGACAGAGCGTCCAGCAGTTGGGTTGGGGAAGCCATATAATAAGCTAGTTTTTTAAAACTTCATAAATTTCCATATAGAGGGTAGGCAGATCCAGACCTATCATTTTTATGCATCATTGGATCGAAAAAAGTTTGAGACAGAATTTTACACTGATACATGTTGATATCTTTGCCACCAATATATATATATGTATATATATATATATATATATATATATATATATATATATATATATATATATATATATATATATATTATATATATATACACCATTAATCCTTTATCAAGACTTTTTTCAGTCTCATGGGTGGTCTAAATAGTGGTCTCAATAGACAGATTTCTTTATAGGAAGATTAAAATGAATACAGATTTGTTTTCGTACATTTTGTATGATAAAAATTACAGGAATCCTTAACTCTACCATGCCCGCCACCTGATAATTGAATCAGATTTCAAAAAGCTCATTAATGGAAATCCATGTGTTGATCAGATGGCTTCCTTAAGTTTCCGTACACAGCCATGATTAATTTCTTTGGTATGTGCTAGGTACATGAGGTGAAAGCCAACTACCAGAGTATGAGGAAAGAAAGTGATAAGACGTTTAAATCTTATTACGAAGTAGCTTGCGAGATGGCTGCAAAAGTTGATGTTGAGCCCTCTTGCCCCAGGATTGTGGCCCGCCAGCGTCACAGATCAAACATACCGGCACAGTCTCCGGAGGAATACTTTCATAAGAATTTGTGTATTCCATTATTGGACTATGTGTTGTCTGAGCTTAATGGACGATTCTCAGGTAACTTGTTATTGTGTTGTGAACTCTTAAGTTGTGAAAAGAATCAAGACGAGCAAAAATAACATTAATTTTGATTATATCAGATAGACCATCCCTGGTCTCTATATATTTTGACCCTAATCCGATAATGGTCAAAATATGTAGAGGCCACATACAGTGTATAATACTGGTATTTACAGTTATTAATTAAGCTATTAATCAATTTGATCATCTTATTATGATAATTCGCATGCAGTCTCAGTTCTAAAGCTGTCCAAGCACAGTATACACCTACCTCACCAGTGATCCTTTTATGATATTTTCACGTCAAACGTTCAAGATATTTAAAACAAGCCTATACCTTTCAGTTTTCTGACAATTTTACAGTAGATATTATATATAAGGCAAAATATCGCTCATGATGTATTTTTTACGTTACGTTTCTGGTACCGTTAATAAATAAGGTTAGAGTGTATAGGTCTATTGTCTATATTAACTCATTTAGTGCTGTATTTAAGTCTAAGTCAACAGCTTGCCTCGGCGCACTTTGCGCGAAGTACGTGCAAAGTGCGCCGAGACAAGCTGTTTACTCAAACAGTGATTTCTGAATTTCAATCTAGACTAGGCTTGCTGGTACTTGAATGAAAGTTCCGTCCATGTAAAATCTGAATATCTTATTATCTCGTACGTATAATTCATCTTAAGACGACTAAATTGCATTTATCAGTGAAAGAGAAAAAGCGAAAATTTGTGTACTTCTGTGCAATGGCACTTCAATACATTTGATATTAGATTTGATCTTTTTATCAATTGCTGTCCCAACAGAGTTGGCGATCAAGAGTTCAAGGCTGCTTAGCTTGGTTCCTTCAGTTTTTTGTACCAAAGAGATTGACATTTCGGAAGCACTTGAAATGTATGCAGACGATCTGCCATCACCAAACCTCATCACAGTCGAGTTGCAACGTTGGCTTCGGAAGTTTCTTTTGAAAAACACAGAAGAGTTACCAAAGTCATGTGCAGAGGCAATGAAAGTTTGTGATTGTGACTGCTTTCCTAACGTGTATACACTTCTCAAAATTTGTGGTACCATCCCCGTTACTTCTTGCGAAAGCGAACGCAGTGCAAGTATTATTCTCTTCAAAAGCTGTCCTCGGTACATGTGACAGCAATGTGATTGTCACTGTGTGTGAAATGTATCTCAAAATTCATAAGGCAGTCTGGGACACACAAAAGTACATATTCAAATTTTTCAAAAAAGAACCCCTAAAAACAGCATTTCCTGCAATCTGAGGGGGGTTTTGCCTTTACTTTCTGTCTTTCATATATGCTTATTTCACGGCAAAAAATATTGAAGTGATTTACTTCTGTGATATCTATATATAATACACAGCCTTGTATAGAAAAACTTTAAAACTACTGGATGAAATACCTTGAAAGCAAATGATGACGAAAATCTATTTAATCGACGATGATATTTTTTCTTTGTATCAGATTGCCCTGTATGTTGATTATATTAGAGGGTTTATTAAGTAATCCTAGAAAATATTTGAGAGAATTGATACAGATACAACGTTTGAAAAAACTAGATTCCGGACGCAATGCAAGTTTTTGCGTTAAAACAATAGGCCTACAAAGATTGCCACTCCCATGCCGACCTCTCTGTTTAAATTGCGCAAGTGTGGCGGGGTCTAACTTTCGACAAAATTTGAGTTAAGATGCCTTTGAAGTAATATCTGGTGAAATTTCTCAAAAATTTTAATTTTAAAGATAATTCTGTTACGTTAAAATGAGCCGAGTTGGCAAGCCAAAAGCGCATATGGTGGTCACTGGTGCGAAACAGCTGCTGACATCACAACAACCCATCTCCCGGTCAGGTTGTTGTGCAGAGCTGCAATAGGCCCAGTGTATTGCAATGGCAAGCAAACTTTAATTTTTACTGACAGAAGGTGTGATGATGATGGTGGCCTGAGAATGTCCATGGATAGTCGGGGGGGGGGGAACTATTCATAGTTTTTCTTGCCTTTTCTCTGATGAAAATGACCATGTTTTAACAGAGAGGGCCATCGATGAGAAGAGCGGACATTAAGCCCTACCAACGGCAACGTGTAACAGTCGCCGTACGAGTACAAAGCCGACGTGACGCGGGCTAAACAGTCCCATGAGCAGCATGAATGTGGACGACCCAAGCCTTCCCAGGTTTCTTTCACTGAGTTCAAAAACATAATTTTCTTCTGTTAATGAATCTTCCAATTCGTTTTAGAACGCAATTTCCCTTGAGCTATCAAAACGACTAATCAGAGAGCCGCATAAGCTGCTTCTAAATCTCGCAGAAGAATTTTCTACAGAGTAGGCCTATAATGAGATATGCAAATTAATTTCCCGCCACAACTGCATACCTGATTGCCTATTCTCGCTTGGCGGGATGTGGCGAGATACAGGTCGCTACCTGTTGGAACAAGTTTGATATTAGCCTACTAATATTTTGCAAATAAAGAATATTTTTAAGGGCAGATGGAATTCTTTTTTCTTTATATATGGATCGGGAAGCGCTGTAATTGGACCGAGAGAGACTTCTTGCAAGACTGACCAGAACAGCCCACATCCTTGCGCACGCTGTTTAGCGGCAACCGCACTCTGGACGACCTGCAATATCGGGAGCTATAAATGGGAAACACATTTACTGAATCAAGATAAGGAACAAGAAAGAACAAGCTGCAATGAAAATGCCTTCCGCATTCCCGAAAAAGTAGGGTCATTTGCATTGAAGAAATTTAGGCCTACATGTCAGAATCATCAGGAAGATACCTTTGCAAGGCGCTCACAATGTGATATAATGTCTCGGGTGGGTATGGTTTACCGTCAGTGCACTTTGTTTCTTGTACGAAATAAGACAGCCAGTAGGTAAGTTTTTCATCTGACATCGCCGTAATATCTAAATCAACCGGACAGTAGGCCTATTCACTGTTTCTTGTTTCGTTTAAGCCGTTTCTCCAACGAGCCCATTCCCGATAAACAGCGATACCCCATTTGTTTTGGGCTCTTGTGCTTTTTGGAACTGCATTATAAATTTTCTGTGTTTACCCTACCCCGTGCTTCGGTAATTGGCGAGCTTCACCTGTTAATTTTTTTGTCTCTTTGCCTGGGAGCAAATTCGAAGGGCTTTGTAATGAATGATGTTCACCTGCCGCGCTCTGGTCATTTGTGGTTTCTACCCCAAGCAGATATTGCACGCAGATATATCTATGTTAAATCATTCGGAGTTATATCCAGCGGAGTTTGTATAGGCCTATAAATTTCATTAACAGCTTTAGACTGCACAGCAATCAGCTTTCCGAGTCAAAGTGCCGAATTCAGGTAGAACAAGTGACATAACTTCAGCGGGTTGTTTGGGTTACCCAAACAACCCGCTGAAGTTATGTGACTCAAATATTCGCAGCCTAAAAAGTCCAGGTAAACTTGACGAAATTCAACACTTAGCCGAATCTGAAAA
Source organism: Hermodice carunculata (assembly GCA_964020975.1). NCBI lineage: Eukaryota > Metazoa > Annelida > Polychaeta > Eunicida > Amphinomidae > Hermodice > Hermodice carunculata. The sequence goes on along the minus strand of OZ026618.1, from coordinate 93,121,299 downwards.
TTTTAACATACTTACAATTTCTGAAACCTGGCTTGACGAGAATTATCCCGATCAGCTCCTCCTGTTTGATAATTTTTAACCTCCATTTCATAAAGATCGTATTGCTGGGAGGGGCGGTGGAGTATTAACGTATGTTCATTCTTCCTTACCATGTGTTAGACGTTCTGACCTTGAATGTCAAGACTGCGAGTGTGTCTGGTTGGAAATTTCTACTGTGCGTGGTAAAGTCTTGGTTGGAAACTACAATCGGCCTCCGGGTCAGCCCGCCGAGACCCGCGATTTTTTTCTCAGATCTCTATCGAATTCTATCTCCTTAGCCATTGAGTGCAACCCTCACATATTAATAATCACTGGGGATCTTAACGACTGGTGCTCCACTTGGGACTCCTCTCATGCTGACAGTGAACTTGGTTTATCTCTTGTCAACCTCGTATCACAGCATAATCTCTTTCAGCTTATAGATGAGCCCACCAGAATAAACGAATATTCTAATAATTTATTAGATATTATTATTACTGACTCACCTGGTCTGGTTCTCGACTCTGGAACCATTCCTCCTGTCTCAAATTCTGACCACAGTGTAGTCTTCTGCTCTCTCTCTCTCTCTCTCTCTCTCTCTCTCTCTCTCTCTCTCTCTCTCTCTCTCTCTCTCTCTCTCTCTCCTTGCACAAGGATAAACCCTTCAAAAGATCGGTGTGAGACTTCAAAAAAGCTAATTTTTGTGATCTTAACGCGGCCCTACAATCAGCTACTTGGGACACAGCTCATGAAGTTTTTTATTCAAGTGACGATGTTGTATCATACTGGTCGGACTTGTTTCTTTCTACAGCTTAGGACTTTATCCCTTTAAGGAAGTCACGATTCGCCCTAGGGACAAGCCCTGGATAACTTCAGCAATTAAAAAAGATATTCGCCGTCCCAACCGTGCGTAGAAACATTTTAAGCGTGTGTCTAACAACCCACGCCCCCATACTTATGACGTCTACATTAAGATCGAGAAGTTCTGCCAATTTTACAAAAGGTACCGCAATAAAGTAGTTAACTTGATTAGATACTCTGTCCGCACCTATTTCTCTAGTTTGCGTCGGCAACTTGATGAAAAGGACATTAACCCCAAAAAGTGGTGGAATCTATCTAAGACTGTTTTGGGGTGTAAAATACACCAGGATAAACCCCCTATTTTAGAAGGCGATAAAATTGTATCTTGCATAACTGAAAAATGTGAAATTTTCAACACATATTTTGCCAGTCAATGTAAAACACCTCCTGATGTCGACGCCCCTACATTGCCCGAGTTTGCATTTCGAACGGATGCACGCTTACATGACATAAGTGTGGAAGAAGAGTGTGTCAGGAGAGTCCTGACTTCTTTAAGATTAATCTCTGCTTCTGGCGCAGATAACACAGGAAATATCTTACTAAAAAACACAGCCGACTCGATCTGTAAACCTCTCACTAAAATCTTCAAACTCTCCTTAAGCCTGTCTCGTTTCCCTGATTCTTGGAAGAGATCCCACACATGTCCGGTATTTAAGAAATCCAACAGACAGATCAAAAGTAACTACCGTCCGATCTCCTTGTTATGTAATGTATCCAAAGTGTTTGAACGAATTATTTTTAATGCTATTTATGAATACTTAATGCGGAATAATCTCCTTACCTCTAAAAACTCGGGTTTCAAGGCCGGAGACTCTACCATTAACCAACTTGTGTATATCCTCCATAATATCTATAACGGCCTCGAGCATTCCAAGGAAGTCCGGATGGTCTTCCTAGATGTATCTAAAGCCTTCGACAAGGTTTAGCATCCTGGCCTCCTTTTTAAATTGCGACAACTAGGCATTTCTGATAATATCGTAACATGGATCGATAGCTACCTATCCAACCGCTTCCAACGAGTCATTATTCACGAACAATTGTCTTCATGGTTACCTCTTGAAGCTGGAGTACCTCAAGGATCCATATTGGGCCCAATTCTATTCCTAATTTATGTTAATGATATAGTCGATGATCTTACTTGTGAAGTCAGACTCTTCGCTGACGACACTAGTCTTCTTGAGATCGTTAACAATCCCATTGAATCCTCGAATCACTTGAACAATAATCTCTCCATCATACAGAAGTGAGGGAAGTAATGGCGAGTCATCTTTAATGCATTAAAGTCTATTTCCCTCATCTTTACCGCCAAATTTAATAAACCTGGCCACCCACCTGTGCGCCTAGGAGAGTCAGTAATACCTGAGGAAGATACACACACCCACCTAGGGTTAACCCTGAGTCATAACTTATCCTGGCGTGCACATGTTACCCGGATAACAAATACAGCTGGTCAGCGGATTGCACTCCTTCGTAGGTTTAAATAAAAACTTTCCCGTAAGGCACTGTCCAAATTGTATTTATCTACAATTCGACCAATTCTCGAATATGGCTGTGTCTTGTTCGACAATTTTGGTCAAGGCCTGTCCGACTTACTCGAATCAATCCAGTTTGAGGCTGCAAAAATTTGCACTGGTGCTCTTAGACATACCTCACATGTTACTCTTCTACATGAACTTGGCTGGTCAACCCTCGCCACCAGGCGCAAGTACTTTAAATTGATCCTCTTTTACAAAATGTACCATAAATTAACTCCTCCATATCTTTCCAATCTTGTTCCTCCTTCTTTCCATGGTCGTAACCTTCGACAATCCAGTTCCACTACACGCTCTATTAAATGCCGAACTAATCGCCTTGAAAATTCTTTCCTTCCGGACGCCATCAAGCAATGGAATAACCTTCCTTCTGATATTCGCGATTCTATCGCCCTTGAAATATTCAAATCTAAGCTGAAAGCTTCCTTGCTTGCCGTGGATGACGTTCCTGATTACTATTCCCATGGTAACAGATTTGCCAATATCTGTCATACCCAACTACGACTGTGCTACTCTAGGCTTAACTTCGATCTTTTTAAAGTCCACATTATCCCAAACCCTACCTGCTCTTGTACTTACCCTACTGAAGATCTTGAACACTTTTTATTATTCTGCCCTGAGTATTCCGTACCTAGAAACAATCTCTTTGCCTCTATTTTTCCAATATTAGCTCCAGGTGTCCACCCAAATTTGATCGTGCACCTTGCAAGTAACAGATTAATCGAAATTTTCCTTTTTGGCAGCAGGGAACTGTCGGATCCCTTGAACTTTCAAATCTGTGAAGCTTTCCAAAAATACATCGTGGACACCAGAAGGTTTTTATACTGAAAAAATGACCTCGTGTGACTTCAGCTCTATTATAATGATGTATGATTGTTTATTCACTATTCATGCAATATAATATGTATGTAGTTTCTCATTATGGGTATGTGAGTCCATAACAAAGTACTTTGTATCCCAAGAGTTGTTTATCTACAAAGAATTGGTAACATTGTTTGTCCTGTGTGTTTTGTACATATGGTGTGTGTATCTCCACGTTCTGGAGAACCCAACTTATTAGTATCATTTCGATGTACTATAGGGCGATCCAGATGAAATAAATATGTTTAAATAAATAAACAACTTTATCGACACACTTTCTGGCATGCTCCACATGTCTGCGTCTCGCGACAAGGTGTGGTTTAAATGCTAGTCAGGGAGAGTGAAATGTGTGAAGAAGTTGTCACATGGATGAGCTTGCTGAAGTTTAGTGTAATGAGTATCGCGTGCTTCTCCCTGACAGGGGGTCTTACAGTTCGCCCGACCATGTCAATCACTTATTTGTTTATTTTAAAGAACCATCGAACTGCGTTCTAAATCGGTTAGTGTTTTAGATGTGTCTGCGGGTTTTGAGTGACTGCGTTACGCTGACGCTTCACTACGTTCACTTTAAAACCCGCAGAAACATCTAAAACACTCTGACCTATACGTAATTTAAATTGGCCCATCTTTGACTTTGTTTTGGTTGCTCACCTCCCCGCATGCTTGTACATACACATCCAGCAAAACCAAAGGCCGGGTGGTTAAGCTAATTCCATCAAGGTTAAAAAGTTGGAGCTTGTTCTGTGAAGTATGATCCCACAACCTACAAAACCCTTCAAAGTTTTCCATGTTTGCCTACTGAACTTTCCGACGGTAAATGGCAGTTTGTCTATGCCATCAAGAGCCATATCTCACTCGATGGTGAGCTTGCTGCCACCCATGCAGTGCGAATGAGATCGAGGACACGGCGCGCCAGCCGTGCGTGAAATTATTAACTGCTAATTATAAACAAACCTCAATGTGATTGCTGCCACGTGGCTACGTGCGCCGGGCCTGATAATGATACTAAAATAGGTTTAAACCGTGGGACCGATGATGCATCATGAAAGTGTATTTCCATTCAGGTACTGTGTTTAAATGTGAAAACAAAACATTAAAAAGCTATCCTAGGTCAGGGACGTGGATTTAGCTACGTCTTCGGCTAGGTTAACATATAGAATTAAAGATTTCCGTGTTGCACATTTGAAGTCTTAGGACAAAGAAAATCATTGGCTTGGATAAAGAGGAACGCAGTTTGTCCAATGATACCAAATTCTCATCTATAGTTCCGCTTACGATTGGGAGTAAATATTAGTAGTAAAATACACGTTGTGTTTTGCATTTATCAACTTTTTTTCCACACCTGAGAAAGCACTGACTCCAATGACCCAAGCAACTATTTAGAAACCTCCCAACTGTACAAACTGCAGTAAAATAATAGAATTTGATATTCAAAGGTTTAGTTAAAATTTCATGGTTTTGATGAGAGAAGACATTTTCAAAATTTGAATTTTGTCCACCGCCTTTGCATGGAATTCATGAGGTACTCAACTGAGGCTATGTGGCATTATTGGCAAGGAACACACAAAGTTCATTTCTGATACAGATGATCATGACTGCATAGTATTCAGATGATCGTGTGCGTAGGCCTATCTGCATAACAGAGACTGACTCTGATCTGAGACGTTATTGTTCCTAGCTCTGGGTTTGAAGCAGCAGTCCCGTTCAGAATTACGCTACACAGTATAGTTTTACTTTTCTGCAATAAAGCAAAACGTGGAATATTTTCCACTAAAATTGTAACCTTCTACATGATGTAACTTAGCAATGAATAAAATACATTGAATGCGGATCGTTTACCCATAACCAGGTATGGTCTGATATCATGACGCAGAGTGCTATGATAACATAGCCTAGCATCATGATTCATAGCTCAATTGCGTCATTCACTCATGCCAGTCATGGTCCTCCCCTAAACAAAATTCGGTCCGCTGAAAGAAGTATTGGTTCACGCCCTCAGATATTTGCGGCGCTACAATCACGCATAAACCTGAGTGAAATAATAACCTAACAAGATTTCTAGTTCAAGGATTAAATGTTGAATTGACACCCTTCCCAAACCCACAGATAATCAGGCGTATTTATTCCCTTTATATGACAAGAAATGGATAAGAGTTTCTCTGCTCCCTAATTTTTAATAGCCTGTTACCTGAGCTCCTGAAAGCGTGACTGAAAGTTTGACACAGCTGCACCCGCAGCGTATTTACTGGTCCAAGACCCTGAGTCAGTGTTGCCTCCTTTTGGATGGACGTGTCCTGCCGCACGATGGAGTCAGTCTTAACGTTCTCTGCGAGTCCATCCGCAGTGAACTTGACAAGTGCATCTTTGGGTTTTCAATGAAGTCTGCGTGTTGTCTCCACGACTGCTCATGTAGACTATTCTGATCAGCAAGGTTGGCACCTTTTTAGAAGCATGTAAGACAGTGCTCACTACTCATGTCCGATTTAGAGTCGAGTGTGCAAGCGTGAGTTGGTATTTGGGAGCACGTGTTTATCCCTTCAAAGAATCAGTCTTCACAGCTTCTCCGCAATGAACATCTCTGTAATGAAAGGTGTACTCGAATGTCCTCGTTCAACAGTACCTGCCGATTTCACATTTTCGTGGGTTTAGCTCGACTTGCTCAAGTGTCAGCCCCGTCAAAGGACTGCCACATAATGCATTTTGTAATGCTATGGTAACATTATTTTACTGCAACACAGTACCCTCCGCACCCTCATCCAAACCCCATTAATCCCCTGTTCATGTGTCTGCGGATTTAATTTATACCAACTGACAACTGAGAAGCCCATTGTTCACATTCAAACTCTCATATACATGTACACCGCAACTCGGCATGCTTGCGACAGCACATGCCGAGTCTGCAAAGAACCAGGAATTGTCTTAACAAAAACTTCATAAATTGCGTAGCTTTCAAGTATTATTAATCAACGGTCTCATGGCAGTCAAAAAACAAACAATGCCTATGGCTTATACAGTTGTCAAACTGGAAAAACGAGTGAGTGCCTGTAATCCAGAGAAAGCTTGACCTGTGAACTCATTTTTCACACGATTATTTTCACAACAACATCCAAAACTAATTCGTTTTCATCTTCCACAGTTTTGCTCGAAAAAGCGTCTAGTTTATTTCAATGTCATCCTAAAGAGTTGAACTAAAAATCGGGTTTCGGGGTTTTTGTGTGAGGCCAAGTTCTTTTACAGTACTTGAGGAAAGTTGAAAATCCTTTGATGTGTAAATGGAGTGTCATCACTTCAATATCAGACCACTATAGCTCATTATCGACGCAAAACACATGAGAAACAAAACACGCTTTTGAGGATAAGTGTTAGAAGATTATTTTTTCAAAGAATTTTTTATGTGGTATCATAACTGAAAAAGTTGAATCAACAATATCAAAAAAAGGAATGCTATCTTTGCATAATTGCTGCATAAACACATCACAAAGTACGTAATTAACAATAGTGTCATTTGATTCCACGCAAGTTTACTTTTCAGAAATGTTTACTTTATGGGGGTAAATATGAACTACAATTTGTTTATTCGAGATTTTTTACAAGATGTACCAAACTCTGAGCTTATCCTTAAGTGTAGTTTACTACCAAGAATCGATTTATTGAGGTTCACCATCTTTTTGCACTTATGTCTTTTGATTCTAGATCCAAACAAAGTTGTTTTTTTTAATAAAGACGCGTCGACTTTTTTATTGCATTAACTGTGAGATTTCGCACTTTTTTATACAGCTGAAAGAGACACTCTTAATAGTAAAAAAGAAAACAAACAAAACAAAAAAATGGGAGTGTGTATGGACGTGGTTCAAGTGAGAGGCGCCTGTATCTTTTCCAGGTACGGTATCGCTGTCTCATTAACCTTTTGATACCACATGTAATCCATGGCTTATATCTTTGGGCCTAACCAGTAACTCTCTACAAGGAATACATTTTTTGCATGTATAAAGGAAGAGGTCGGACCAACAGGACAATGAGTCGTCAACTGAGCTGAATACAGCTAGGCCTGTGTTCCAGAGAACATGATGTAGACCATGGTTCAATTGATCGAAATTGACACGCTTGTAGTCCCAGGTATATAGTCCATGAGCCAGACTGAAAATTGGTACCATCTGAGGGCACCAAACGAAAGCTTTATACATGCGTTGGTACACCTTAGGGTGTAACAAAAATGCATGATGGACTTTCCAGAAGCCCAGCTGAAGCCCGTTATTGCAATTTTAAAATTTTATACCCAGATGGCCCGATAATGCTGTATACGGTGAATCCTGTTTTGTTATAGTTGGCCACTACATTATAATTATACTTGAAATATACATAATATGTTTGTATCCAGTTAACAGCTAGCACAATGAAGCTCATGCGACCTATAAATACTAAATGAATCCACACGGGTAAGATAAAAGCCATTATTATATATACCCACATTGATTGGTATTTTTTTAGGGGGGTTGGGGTTGCTGCGCTCAGCTTGTAAATCAAGTATTACATTTCTGCAATCTCATTACCTCATCAATACATGGTCCAAATCTCTTGAAAAAATGTGCAAACATGCCTCTGGGTCATCCTTTGATCCCTGGATTTTTTTTGTCCTTGACCCTATTTTCAAGGTCACATCCTTGTGGAGGATATAACCGGTAGGCCTGCGGAGATTGTTCCTGCATTGTAAGGCACATATACATCCTGGTGAAATTTCACATTATTTGCATGTATAATCACACATTGCTTTATTTTACTATTTGGGGGTGATTATATACTGCATCATTATGACCAAATGTTGGTGACCTTGACATTACTCTGAAGGTCACACACTTGTGGGCAGGTACATTTAGGATTTTTGTTATGTAAAATTATATGAAAGGAGACAAAATCCGTTTTAAGCACAGTTATCCACGACATTTATTTCTATTCTTTCCAGTCCTCTATTATGTATGGTGACCTACATGTATATATAAATTATATATATATATATATATATATATATATATATATATATATATATATATATATATATATATATATATATATGTATAAATAAGTATAAGAGCATTTTTTGCGTTTCAGACGCGTGCGGTTTCAGCATTTTAATGTATTGTTAAGCTCCATAAAGCATAGATGTTGAAATAATTTTCAGTCTAGTATAATCTTGACCTAATCTGTTGCTCTAGTGAAATCTATTAGCATAGAAACATATTATGATATTTTATTTTTTACGTTACTGATTGAGGCCTATTACATGACGTCATTGCCATATCAATTAATAAGAAACGTCTCGTAATGAAAATAGGCCTAATATGTCCCAGATTACTATAAATAATTAGTAAATAACACTGTTCAGGCTAGGCTTGTATTTACGTTGGAATATGAATTCTCTTTGCTCACTTTCTATGTCAGAATCATTTGACATCTGATATATGGGACATACAAAGAATTTAGGCACAAGATAAGAACAACTATCATTTTGTTCACTGAGCTGGATTTGTCGTGTCTCAGGCACCGGTATTTGCTGTCTGTGTACAGTCATGCGCCTGCCTAGTTAGTTGCCTGTTGATCCTATGTATACCTCCTTGCATCCTCTACAGACAATCGCATAAATTAAACGTTTACTCAACAGTCCATTTCTGATCTAATTTGAAAGTTTGGTAGCTTTCCTGTTGTGTCCAGCGAAATTGTGTCAGTAACCATCATGTTTATACAATTCTTAAAACCAGGAAGGCCACATTTTTCTCCTTCCTTGACTGGCCATTGTTTCAAAGTTTGCTCTCGTAAGAATTTGTTTTCAATTACGAGGCTCTCTTTGGCTTGAAATATAATTCCGATTTTTAAATAGTTCTCCAAGTGAGGGATCCATTTCCAAGATTTTAAGGGTTTCATGTATTTGTGGTATTATCACTGGATTGTTAGTATTGTATCTGGTGATCATGACCAGATTTTTGTCGTCCCCCTTGTGATTTTTTTTGCGGTCCTTTCTTAATGATTCTTGTGTTACACTTAAAGCTCGCTGAATACCCATTGAAATTAGTGAATCTGGGTAGTCCCTGGCCTTTATAAAATTTCCCAGTTCATCCAGACGCGTTGCTTTTCTATTTGTACTTTTTACAATTGTACAGATCCTTCTTGCTTCATCATATGCGATATTTGTCTCAGTGTGGCGTGGGTGACATGAATTGAATGGCACATACTGATGAGTATCTGTATTCTTGTAGTATATATCCGATGAAATCCTTCCATCATTTTGAAAAACTCTCAAGTCTAAAAATTCTAATTCACATTGACTGTATTTCATTTCATATTGAATACTTGGTTCAAGCTGATTTAAAAGTTGGTGAAAATCGTGTAAATTTGACAGCGACTTTATCCACATTATGAAACAGTCATCTAGATAACGTTTCCAGTTCCTTTAAAAAAACGTGGCGAAGGATTCGGATGTATTTCTAAGTTTTTCGTATAATAAAACTTCCATATATCCAAGACTAAGCGTTGCATAAGTTGCTGCACATTTAGTTCCCATCGCACACCCTTTTTTTCCTGTATGTAGTATTCTCCATCCAATCTGAACACATTATTTTCTAATATTAGTGAAAGACCTTCCACAATAAATTCTCTTGTGAAACGTTGTTTCTTTTGTGTCAGGATATTTGTTTAGCCAGTATTCAATCGCACGCTTTCCTAACTCATGAGGTATGTTACTATATAAATAACACATCAAAACTGACTAAATACCGACCCTTGACTTGCTGTCGTGATATTTTATTGATGATGTCGATATTGTCACGCACATAGCTGTCGACATGTAATAAGTAAGGTTTTAAAATTTCGTTTATGAGTTCACTAAGCCTAATCGTATTGCATACAGGTCCTGCGACGATTGGTCGGAATTTTAAATCTGTAGGTCGAATGATATGTGCATATATACCATCCTGTTCATTTATAGCTTTTTTGATAATATCGATCTTATGAACTTTCGGTAAGCCGTATAAATTACTTGTTCTTGACTGCGAACCATCCAGATAATTCCTTTCTTTCGTTGTAAAGATGTTACGATATTTGTCAAGAAATTTTCTTAATTTATCACTCACTTTATTTTCTCTGTCTAGTTCGCATCGTTCATAAAATTGTTCATCATTAAGTAATGATTTTACCTTTTTAGCATAATAATCGGTGCATAATGACAACTGCTCCCCCCCCCCCTTGTCTGCTTCTTTAATTATGATAGAATTGTCAATTTGCAATTCATTCATAGCTTGTAGCTCCTCTTTAGTTAAATTATTTTTGTTGGTGGGTGACGGTCCTTTGTGGAGAGAGTGCGCAATTTCTTTCAGTCTGTCAATACATTTTCAAATGTCTCATTTTGAATTGGGGGGGGGGGGCGAAAGAACTGTTTCCTTTGACCAGTGATTCATCCCATTCCTTATCTGTATTGTGGAAAAATTCTTTCAGATGTAATGTACGACAAAATTTTAAAATATCACACACTTGTTCTTCTGTGTCTTTTCTTGGGGTCGGTGTGAATTTCAATCCCTTTTCAAGCAACTGTACTTGTCCTTCTGTCAATTGTTTGCTTGATAAGTTTATACTTTTAACAATAGATGTATTTGAAGATAATATCTTCTTGGCTCCTGCAGTCGGGAGTATTGTTACGCTCTTTCTCTCCATCTGTTGTATTTTTGCTGTTTTTGGTAGGTGTGTCTTGCTTCTCTTGATTGTCTCTGGTTTGTTTGTGGTCTTTGTCCTCTGATTTGTGTAGCCTTTTTGCTCTTGTAGAGGGCGCCATCGTGTTTTTGGGCGTGGTCCTCTTTCTAAAAAAGGAAACTCTTCTTCATTTTCTACATTTAGGCCTCGTTCATATCTCTGACCTTGGTTTTGTCTGCCCAATAGGTCTGTGTCATGTCTAGGTTGAAATACTTGAAATATATTGTATGTAGGGAAGTCTACGTTTCTTCTGTTTTCATTCCTAGCTACCATTGCAAAAGTTCCTTGTCTGTTGTTTCTAAAGGGTTCCATACATTGTTTAAACATTAACAAATGTTATTTGTCCTTTAATTCTGATGTCATGACCATACAATGTACCTACAGCTATTGCACATAATATTTTGGTTTTGTAATATTTACAATCAAGAGTAATCTACATTCATGTCAACAACTTGCATCTAATTGATTTTATATGTTCAAATTTACAATTCAATTTGGCCAAAAGGTGCTGTCTATTGTGACATGCTAATATGTGTTATGTAAATTACATATATAGTGACAATAAAAAACAATATAAGTACGTCGCGGTATACATTTTTCTGGCATATAGGTCACCCTAGCTTGTCTATGGGTTCCAACTTCTCCACACAGGAAGACTGTCTTATTGATTGGCACTTTCCTTACCATGAATAAATATTAATAAGCATTGTTTAGCAGTGTATGAAGGTTCCTCAAAGTTGATTAGCAGTTGTTTGGATGAGGCATATATTGACCTGTTCAAGTTACCTTATTCTACAATGTTTAGCACTTTCACTATTATAAATTATATTGATTAGCAATGATTGGCAGTCTTTGAACATTTATTAAAATTGATTAGCACCTCCATTTCCTCAAGTTTCCATTTCAATTACCAAACTGTGATTCAAATCTTGCTAATTTTTGCCTTGTGACATGTACTCATCAAACGAACTTCTATGCAGATTTTTTTTCACCTTTTATGCAAAATAACATACATATGTTAAAAAGCGTATACTGACTAAAAGCTGTGCTGCAGAAAAGTCCATCATGCTGTTTTGAGTTCCTGAGACATACACCAATCAAAAAAGCATTGTTAAGTTTGGTGCCCTCAGATGGTACCAATTGGTCAAAATTGGGCCTTCAGCTCATGGACTAATAGTGCGCTTCAAGGGACGGTCAACAGGGCTAGAGAGAGAGAGAGAGAGATTGCAAAAATAACGGAATGATCAGAAGTGGAGACAGGTTGGAGGACGCCAGAATTTAAGATAAAGCAAGGTGAGTCAGTTATTAACAGGTCAAGTAAACGCTGGGAGTACTCAGTGAAACAGGTTTGGCTCGAGATCATCTGGAATAGGCCATACTGAGTGACGAGATCGTAGAGACGCTTGCCTAGTTCACAATCGCTATGTACGGATTTCCAAAATTGACAACGATCGTTAAAGTCTCCCGTAAGGATTAGAATCTCAGGATTCGATTAAATGGCAGAGGATACCGATTGGGCGAGGAATCCATTAAGACGTCTCTATCTGTGGCAGACTGGTCAGGTGGACAGTAGTATACACCAAGGAGACATCCCCAAAGTTAAAGGTTACTTCAACCATGGATCTCAGTCGACGATCCATGGAAATATGTGCCTTTGAATGAAGGCACAAGACATTCTATTATATATAACATACTAGTAAACTTGTCAGGTGTATTTAAATGTGATGCAAAATCTGTATGTGTCCGAAAAGAGTGAATGCATTGGTTATATATGGCCCACAATTGCGCAAGGTTAAACAGATACGTACACGTGTACATCAAATAAGCGAGAATTTGTGAAAAAAGTAACTTGCAACAAACTAAGCTCAGGTTTAGCCAAACACACACAAGTAGGTATGACTAAAACTTCGAAATAATGTTCTCTCTACAACGGGCAGGCGAGAGGCTGGAGTAGACGTATATCTTTGAAAACTTACTCTATAAACTATTTCAGCAAATCGCCATAAATACAAACATACGTAGTTGTTTGCGATAATGGAGATGAAGTAATGTTGTATAAGCTTGTGGGGAAAAATACGAAAAGACATATTTGAAAACAGGCAAGCAGAGAAACACAGGAAGTACATGTAACTCATTTGGAATTTTGTAAAAATCAATGTTCGAAGAACATGAGTTAATTCCTAAGAACTAGAATACTGAAATACAACAAACACACAAAAACACGTGAAAAAGAAACATATGTCCATAATTGGAGATGATACACTGTGCATAAGCTGGATCACATAAGAATGTCTTGCTTGAGGTGACAACCATTTTTGATACATCCACCGGTGAAAAAAGTGTACATCAACAACAGCTGGGGGCCAAAACAAAAGTATATGATCCAAGATCTACGTAAGGAGTGAATGATAAAATGTTTAACGACGCTATTATACTACAGACTGTGTATATACACGGTATAAATTAGACAATCAACATTGCTACATGGCTCTTCAACCAAGATCATCAATTGTGCAATATAATATTAAGCGTCCTGTAAGTTCACTGGTTCGCTGTGGCAAGATGCCGAGGATGAGTGTACAAATCCCAGAGAAAGTGTTGCGCCTTCGGTCTGAAGGGCTTTCATATGGGAATATCGCTGGTCGCTTGGGATAAGAAGTTGATGCACGAGTAAGCATGTAATGTATTTGTGTCTTTTTGTCCAGAAGCACTTCCTTGTAGCCATTACCCTAGTGTGCAGTCCGAACTCTTTACTCTCCATAAGCTAAACTGTCACCGTCTTACCTATATACATGTGTAGGAACTGTTGTCCATATTGCACACGTACCTCTGTAGAATTTTTACATAGGCTGTATTAGTCCAAACAGATTAAAAGACTTTAGCGGGTAACTACTCTGAACATATTTCGGGGCCTGTACCCGTACATGTCTCTCTGAGAAGTGGCTCCTCGTCTAAGCTAAATATTCAGCAAAGACAACCCACATGATGATGAACAAATATGAACGTGGCAAATGAAGAATTAGCTAAATAAATGAAGTTTTGCTTATAAATACAGAGTTTCAATATGAATGCAGAATACCTATCAATCTAAACATAATTACTAAACAGTATAGAACAAGTTCAGATGAGAATAATGTGACTTGCCCCTGAACAAGTATGTACCCTTTCAAGCTGTATACGACACATTAGTCCAGTCAGTTGCAGCCAGACACCTGTATAAACCCGGGGAATTCATAACAAGTACTGTAACAATAGACATCCTGTACCAGAAATGTAAAACAAACTTCATGATGACACCTACTCTTCACTATGAAAGTCTCCAAGAAATAAACTTCTATTTAGTTGTTAACTCTCAGTTAACAATGGACATCCTGTACTAAAAAAAAAAAAAAAAACCACGCCATGATCACACCTACTCCTCACTATGAATGTCTCCAAGAAATCAAGTTCTATTTGGTTGTAAACTCCTAGTTTCTGTTTCATAAGAATGAATCAAAATTGTAATAATTGAGTAAATCCTGTCAATTTCTCGCCAAGTGCTTGGGAGAGCCTATGACTGACTCCCAGCCCTGGAGTTAATGTTTCAAAAGATTGACTCAAGTTTGTGACAGTTGAGTAAATACTGCCAATTTCTGGCCAAGTGCTCAGGACAGCACGTGACTGACTCCCGGCCCTGGTATAGGACAGCAGAACTGAGTTATTATGTACATTGAGTAAATGTACACTTCTATGTTATTCTAAAATGTCAGAAAGGTGAATATTAAAACAAAATGATGCCAAATGGTAAACTTAAGCAGTAAAACAGGCAAGTCTGAAATCTTTACAATTTTTTAAACCAAATTTTCTGACAATATCTGGAGATTTACAGCCAAATTTGCAGACGTATTTGATCAAAAGTACATCCTTGAATCCTCTTGACTCAAGTTTGTTATGAATAAATTTGGTTCTGGATGCAAAGTCCTGAAATTTAGAACAAATACGACCAAATCTCACAATTGGTGACAAAAATGTATTATGCCCAATAGTTTTTGAAATATTACTGTCAGGGAAAGGATAATTGACCACTTCAAAGTTAAACCCATCACTTTTGTGATAGACGTTAATGCCAAACCTGTCTTTTGCAACCCGAATGTCCAAATCCAGGAAAACAACCCTGAAATCATCTGAATTGTTACCTTCCACAGGGATATATTTTTGGTAAATTTCTTCAGCAATTTAATTAAAATTTGGCACATTTACACAAGCAATGTCACGAATATACCTTGCATTGTTTGATAATTTTGTAGCCAAATGAAAATATTTTTTCATCAGTTTATCCATGTAGTTAAATTTGAGCCAGGTTAAATATAAATTAGCGAGTAACGGGAGGCAGTTGCTACCAATTGGAATGCCTCTTACTTGTTAAAAAACCAATGTTCCAAATTGAACAAAAGTGTTATCCAAAAGAGATCTTATAGCATCTGTCAAAGTTCCAACGGTTTAAGATTTAATGTTACTTTTTAAGCATTTATATGGCGACCAATATCCTTTCTTTGAATACGAATTAAAATTTATGTATGGTTTACCATTATTTTTAAGCCTTTTGCTGATTAATTCTGAAAGAGAACTTTCGACTGCATCTATGGGTATATTTGTGTACAGTGTAGAAAAATAAAAACAATTGAGACTTTTTGCTTTTAAATCTTTGATTTTATATACAAACTCGGAATAATTGTTAACACTACAAAACCAATTCATTTCACAATTTCTAGAAATTGCATTACAGTATTACAGAAATGATTACTAATTGCAGTCAAATTGTGTTACTTCTTTTGATATTTGTTTAGTTATACATGTTGAAGCACCTGCCATGAATCTTGATTTAAACCGGTTTTTATGTAATTTGGGTATGCAGAACAAAAGTGGAACAGAGGAGTCCTCTTCGGAAATTTTGATACTAAAATTTCTTTTCATCTCAACCTTATGTGTATCTATGAAATCAGCAATGGATTGTTTGTGTAATTTATATACGTCAATTCCTCTTATGTCTGAAACATTGTTTATGCTAAGTTCATTTTTCAAATTTTTCTTGTAGTTCTTTGATTGCTTTTGAAACTTGGCCATTTCATGGAGTAGGAATCAAATACATTACATGTATCATGAACAGTACTGACAATGTTCAGCTAGGACATATAGGAAATTTTGTAACTTTTGTCATCAATTCTTTTAAAGCTGAAATTGTATTATATCCCGATTACCTGTAAATACGTTTGTGGTATGTATCAATAAAATTGGAATATTTATTGTTAGACATGCAGTCACAATTTTGATTGGCTGCGATATCCTCAAGAGTAATTCAAGCCAGAAATTTCTTGCAATTGGTAATACTTGGTCCAATATTTTTGCAATATATACAGGAAATAAGGGGGGCGGGCATTCATATAACGCTAAAATTATATTCAGTATTCATCAGAATAAGCATCCAGGAAACTTGCAAAATTACAATGTAATGGGTCTTCAAATTGAAACCCTACTTGGCCTATTGCTAAATACTGTGAAAAAAATTCATAAGCGCAGGAAAGTTACAGCTGGAATGTATCCAAAAAGATGTTGGTGTAAATCGGGATAGGAATTAACTTTATCCCGATATAGACTTTTTTGCGCATGGAAATTTCCCTGCCTTTCTTCTTAGTGGCTTTGGTTTCTGTGGTTGACATTTAAGTGCCGACAAAATTGTTGAAGTCATTAAACATAGAGACTGGTTCAAATCAAGATATTATCAATTTCTATCTTGATTAGTAGCTTTATCATTTCATAATTATGAGGCAATTTTTCTCCTGCTTTTCATTTTGCTATGGTACTTTGTAATCCTTTCATCAGGCGTCTCTATTATCAGCCGATTTTGGGCACACTTAAATTTACTGTTCTTTTACGAGTCCAAAAAGCGCCGGGAAATTACAAGTGGAATAAAAAATCGGGATAAGAATTAATTTTATCGTGATTCACACCATTTAAAGTGTCTAGGAATTTCCCCGCCCTTTTTTTAGCAGCATTGATTTCCGTGCTTGATATAAAGGTGCCGACAAAATTATTGATGAAAGTGCCGACAAAATTATTAAAGTAATTTAATATAAAAACTGGCTTCAATCAATCTATTATTGACTTGTACCTCGAACTGTAGCTTTAGACAGTACCATGCAATATTTACATAACAATTCCACGTGATCATCCTGAGCTACTAAAAAGATCGTTTCTGCTCGAATTCCCTTTCCTGCATGGCGTGCATGGCAAAGCATTGACCCTATTTAAACTTGTTTATTTTGACCAGGCCCTTTTCCTTATTTGTATTGTATTCTATGTGAAGAGTTAATATACGTTGTAGTTTGGTATTAGATTAAAGATCTGTTTAAACCAATTTTTCTTTTCATTATGTTGTAAGGTTTCGCGTGTGGCAGTACGCAACTTGCTGAAGAAGTTTGAGATGACTGGGTCAATACATGACAAATCGTCTATAAGAGAGCCTGACCGAAGACACAAGTGATATAATAGAGCAAAAGTATGAGAATAACAAACAACTTGCTGCCGCAGAGGTGAATTGGACAACCGATGAGGAAACTAGTAAGCGGCTAAAAAAAAGAAACGAAAAATGCAAGTTGTCTTGATAGTCTTGTCAATTTAATACAAGTTTTACAGCATACAATTACCAGATGTGACAGCTTGCCTCCAGGAATGTCCGCGTGTAGTCCTAGTAATGATTTAAGGGCAATCGCACCATTTAGATACCGAATTGAAAATTCGATGGAATTCCGCAGATTAACAGATCAGGTATTTTTGGTCACAAATACGGTAAAGTATGGGGTGAAGAATGAAATTTGGAGCGAAACAGTTATGTTTCACTTATGTGACAATTCATTTAAAATAAAGTGCATTTCTCCAGGGAGGTGCATACACCTCCCTGATTTCTCTTGTGAAATTTTTCTGTCTTTTTCTGAACTTTACAAGGATTACACCAGAAAACACCTAGAGGAAACTGACGGCATCGGTGAATTGACAAGGCACCTTCAACTTTCGGGAGGACACATCTAACAGCACAACAGTGCTCTCGGTAGAGAGATCACCCGCAAAAAGTAGTCCCCAAAGTGATTGAGTGCAAAGACACGACAACAGGCTTCTTCAGCATAGAACACATTTGTGTCAAGCTTGTCCTGATTGATCTACTTCTCTACCACACGCAGCCATTTGCCACATTGTTTATTGATGTTTCCTTTGGGTTGACAAATTAAAAGTTCAAAATAAAACTTCCCTGCATTTGGGTTTTACTTTTAACATGAATGCAAAGTCCAAATCTTGATTATTAAATCATGATTTGGACCACTACTTTTTTAAGCGTGCAACATTTTTTGCGCGCTCTTTGTCGGTGATAATTCCCACGATAAGGTCACTGTAATAATTTGAGTTGCAACTTAGAAAAGGATAAGTCATATTTTACGCACATCAAATTTGGTTTCTGTCAAAAAAGCTGGCTCTGGGAGTTCTGGTCCCCTATCATATATCAGCACCAAGCGAAAACCTCGGGAGCATATTGATACTCACTTGAAAAAAATGTTGATTCAACTCACGATATTACTCACTTGTATATAAGTGAATTATTTCATGATCTGAATCTTCATTTTTTGTGCATATAATTCAAGCAAGCTTTAGGAATTTTCCAGCGCTTTTTGTTTGGTAATAATTTACATCACATGCATGTTCACTGTAACAGTTTTAAGTTCCAACTTATTTTTACGTTTGTCAAATTCGCTTTTTGTTAAACAGACCGGTATCTGGGAGCCGTGGTTCCGGATTGTGAATCACCACCAAACACAAAGCGCGGGAAAATCGCTGCGCGCTTAAAAAAAGTTGGTCCAAATAATGATATAATTTACTTATATCATGACGGACCAGTATTCAGTTTGAGCGTGCGGCACTTTTCCCGCACATTTTGTTTGATGATTTACATTATATGACCACTGTACTAATGTCAGTTCAAAAGCTGAAAAGAAAATGCCGTTTTTATGCATGTAAAATTTGGTTTTATGTCAAAAAGGTTTGTATTATGTTCAACAGGCTGGTATCAGAGAGCTATGATGGCTCCTTATCGTAAATCACCACCAAACAAACTGCGCGGGAAAACTGACTCGTGCATTGGCCCAAATCATGACATATTTACTTATGTCATGATTTGGACCCCTCCCCCCCAAAAAAAAAAAAAAACATGGCGCAATTTCCCAGCGTTCTTTAGTGATGATTTACACGGTATAGTTACGGTTTTCAGCCAGTAATTTCTATTCTTTTCCAATTGTACGCACTTTCTCCGCCTGTTTTTCTTCAGTGTCTTCATTTTCTTGGTTAATAGCAAAGCGCAAGATAATGTATCCTAATTTAGTGCATGATTGTTTAAGTGCCCGAAACCAATAAGTTTTTTCACATTTTTCTTGGCTTTCTTGTAAATCACAGAATGTTCATATCCAATGCATTTAAATTTGATGATGCATGTGCAAATGCATCAAACAAAACGATCATAAATCAAGTACTTCAGAGAGTGTAGGACTGACTAAGTTATTTATATCTGTCACATCACTGCTTTGCCCCCCAGGTTGCCATTTTTCAAAGATACATGCACCCTCGGGAAATTTTAGGTTTGGACTCAAAAATCTCATATTGTGTTTCTACTGTGCGCCATGTCTGTGTATATGCGACCCTCCGCCTTATTTCCAATGCAAGGGTTATTACTGAAAATTCTGTGATTGAAATTAATTTTCATTAATGTATGGCTACCCTGGATGAATAAAGTGTATCAAATCAAAACCAATTCTGTCCGTGGAAATGAAGGCAAACAATTAACTCCTCCCACTTTGTTATAAATGTGTGTTTATGTAGGCATAGCTGGTTTGGTCGGAAGTTTTCTTTAATTCCTGCGCCTTTTATGTGTGTATTTCAAAGTTGTTCTGACCAGATACGATTTGATATGAGTTTTGCCGTTTTATTTCTCGTTTTAAAAGTATTAATTAAAAGTAGGTAACATATATGATATAAAGGTTCATGTATAGCCGATGAGCAGATTGTTCGATACATCCAAATGGCATTTTCCCCGAGCTGGAACTTTAATTATTTCCCTTATTAGGCCAATATGTACTTTGGTGTTGAAGAAAAAGTAACAAAACTCTTTCTTGTGAGTCCAACGCTCTTGGGCCTACAGTCGCTTCAGTGAGTTCTGTTCATAGGCCTGTATGCGCATATAAAGTTCCAGCTCGGGGAAAATGCCATTTGTGTGTCCCTTGTTCGGCTTCCGTTTTGGCACTGAATATGGGGCCCAAGATCGTAAATCATCACCACCAAACAAAAAGCGCGGGAAAATTTGTACACACTTTTCACCCCCCCCCCCCCAAATAATGATAATGATATTGGTATAATTTGAGATATAAATGTTTCATACCATTCAAATTGACCAGCTTATTTATTACTAATAACTAATTTCTTGTGAGGAGGGCTGTAAATGAAAAGCATTCATTGCAAGTATAGATGATCTGCACAAAGTTAGATGGCATTGAGAGGTCAGCTTGCAATGTGCCGCTGGACGTCAGCATAGTGTGCCAACGAAATGTATGTCTTAATATAAATAAATTAATTAATTAATTAATGACGATAAATACAGTTGACAAGATTTTCACATTATTTATTGTTATTTTCGCTTTGCAAATGTCACTCAGAGTTTCGTCCACTTTAATTTCTTAAAACATGTAGGTAGGAAGTATACGCCACGATCTGTGCCATGGACAGTGATTAATATAGGCTTGGCCTGCTTCGCAATCCATGTAAAAGATATGGGTCTATACTTTTTTAAAATGTCACTCCCCATTCTTAATGATGTATCATACATCAGTTTTAAGATATACGTCAAATTTAATTTATAAATAGAGACGTTCACTGTACACCAACAGATTTCGCATCTGGTGGTGCCTGTTAGTTAAACATCTAAACTACAAGGAGATTGAAATGGAATATTCTTAGGGAATATCACAGGCGGAATGCATGTGTATACGCGCACGTCCAAAATATATACACCTGATAAATATGTACATCCTCTCACTATACATCGTAATTATACATATTTGAAATGAATATTGACAGTGGAAATACATTGGATACCGAAATATGAATAGGTATATTTGAAGAGAAAACGGACAGTGGAAATATATTGGACTCCGAATGTTGAATACGTTATATTACCTCTGAAGAATACCCACTATGTTGAGATGGTCCGTATATACAGACGTTTAATACCTACTTAACATAAAATAAAATTGAAATAGCATGTTCTCATTGTGGGAGAGGAATAGTAGGCTGCTGGTCGGCAGAAGCATGAGAATGTATCGATGTAAAAAAAAAACAAACAAACAAAGAGGAAATAAAAGTACAAAAGGAAAGAGAGAGAGAGAGAGAGAGAGAGAGAGAGAGAGAGAGAGAGAGAGGAGAAATAGCAAGCGAGCGAAAGAAAGGGGACATCAACTTAAATGACCTTTCTTTGTTGTATTTAATGTACAGAACCAGCGGGAATTAAACTTGCAACCTTTGGCACCAGTCGCCTAGCTGAAATGGGAACCGCACATATCCACTTGACCAAATCACCATTCTCAGAAAGAATGGTTCAATGGAGGCAGTTATGTGCGAGTGCCATATCAACACGGTTATGCAGTATATGTTTGTGATCTCTCTCACACCATCCACACGCTGAACTGCCAAGAATATGAATGCAAAAATCATCTGTAATGCTCTCCATGTGATCGCCACACAATAGCCGCACCTTGATCAAATCGGTGTCGCAGCACAAACGGTTTACATGTACAGTTTGTTGCATATAACTTGTAAAAACTCTGCATGAGTCATATTTCCAGTCGGCTACAAATTGTATGCCTGTGATGATTAGCCGTTTAGGCAGCTATACTTGTGCATGTACTCTGGAAGGCATATTCATACACTATGAAATTAATAATTTTCAGTTGTTTTCTCGGAATGTTTTAAAAGGAAATGGAGACACAAAATTATTATGAATTGGATTAGTGTTGTGCAACTATTATTGTATTATTTATAAAATCAATAATAAAAATCAAGAAGCGTACACCTATGGAGTGTAGATATATAATGCACTTCACGAATACGAATGAGTTTGATCACTTCAAAACGTATTGACAAAATGGTTTTTAATGGTTTTGTAACCTTTTGAGATGGTTTGCAACGTTTTAAAACGTATTGGCTGATGAAAACGTTGAAAGGGGGTGAAATGGTGGCAACCATTTGTTACACTTTGTCGAATTTTCCGCAACCTTTGTCGAAGATTTTCTAACCTTTTGCAACACAAGCTTAACAATAAACAACGCAAAAAACGCGTTGCGATGTTATGTTTTAGACGGGCGCAACTGTATGGAAGAGTTCTCATCGCCATATCGACATTTTAACCTTATTTTATCTACTACTCCATGCATATGCTTTTGTCATATTATATATATATATGTGCAAATGAGAAACACACACACGTATATATATAGCCTATCTATTTGAGCATGCCTGCCAAAGTGTTTTGGCACATTTGGGTTTGGTGTTTTAATGGGTCGCATGAGGTGCCATTTAAAGTGAACAGTAAGGAGTTCTTTTCCACATGATAACGTGCCAGGGAAGGTTCGCAAGCGTCAGTAAATGGTTCGAAAGCTTTAAAATGCTTTCAAAAGGTTAAAATGGTTGCAAAGCTCTAAAATGGTTGAAAAGCGTTAGGCAATGGTTTGAGCCATCAACGGTTAAGCAACTGGTTTGAAAGCATTGTAATGCATTAAGAGAAAATTGTTTGCAAATGGTTGGTTAAGTCTTGGCTTTTGATTCAAAAGGTTGGAGAAACGTTGAAAAAGGTTGGTGCGTTTGGCGACTGTTAAGTTTAATCCGGGCGCAGCTGTATACTGTTAAGTTTAATCCGGGCGCAGCTGTATATTAGATATTTTAAATATTGAAATGTGTATGCATTCTTACCCATATTCAGCCTCGATTTTTTTTGATGCGTAATGATATGCCACTGCCCTAAACAGGCAGCTAGGGAATAGAATGGCATATCAAAGTCAATATTTTTATATGGTATCATTTAAAAAATATAACGCAATCCTTTTAAAATTCACTTAATAAGCAGCTTTTAATACTGTTTTTTCATACGAGTCCACAGCACAATTCTAGAAATTGATAGTTGGGGGTAGCAACTGTATATAAAATAGTAATTAAGATACTCCAGATTTGAATTTGCCTTACTTCCGTTCAGTAAATGAATTAAAATGCTACCACATTTGCTCATTGTTCATTTGATATACCTATACCGTGTGGCTATTAGATGAAATTGGAATGACAACTCGATTTGTATATGATCATTTTGCAGTCATTCAAGGTGGTAATATTGTCCATTTGCCTAATTTGCATAAATTTAAATGCTGGAACTTTAGGTCATTGGTCCTTCGATATGGCTGTTGTACAAACGTAGTTCCACAGGTTTTATATTGGAGATTGAAATGGAGGGTATTTTTACTAATTTGCATTGATTAAAATGTCACAATCCCAACAGCACAAACCCATAAAGCGACTCTACTTATGATAGGTTCGAGGATATTCAACATCTAATTTTTATAGTGCCCCAATTAGCATAAGTTAAAACTTTGTTCATGGTCCAGAACATTAGCAGGAGTCAGAAACCTATATGTACAATTTGTGTTTTTGTCTTTTTAAAAAAGTTTTGAAGATATAAAACTTTTAAAATTTCAATTGTCCTAATCTGCATAAATTTGAACTTCCTGACAATCCAAGTTAAGATGCAAATGTTCATGACAGATGCAGTGTTGACACCAAGTTTCAAAGTTGTCACCTTCAGGGTGTCTGAGACATCGTACAGCATGACTGAATTTTTTTGCTAGAAAGCCTGACAGGTTTTTAAACTGGGCTTAAGGGCAAAAGTCTAGGTTGAATACAACCTTTGGTGTATTCCCATTTGTTTATTTATGATAATTGATCTGATGAGGCAAGCAATTTACACCAGCAGTGCATACTATCAGCTTTGTAAATATGTTAAACAGAAAGTCATTCCCTCTGATATCAAGATAGAGAAGAGCTCTTGGTAAACTATATCATGCAGTTATGATTTATGGGATTAATACCGCCAACGAGCTGTTTGTGCCTGTACCCTGACCCGGCCACGAGCACAACACCCTCACCTTCGGCTCGGGTGTTGTGCTCGCGGCCGGGTCAGGGTACAGGCACAAACCCCGAGTTAAAGGTTTTAATCACTTTTCTATCATGATGAACCGCCTAAAAGGCTGAAAAAATCACACTCACACAACAAGCATGAACATCACATCCAAGCCCATCAGTCTGTAGATGAAGATTACTGTCATCCAGCGGTTATTTTCGGGAGAACTGCCTCGGATAACAAGGACGCCGTGCATGGCAAAGGTACTTTTCATTGCTCCAGGATCGAGGCGATTTCACGTGGGACATGTTAACTTTAAGAATGTACTTCGCCACTATAGCACTTTATTACGAGCAAATATCAAGGTGATGTCTACAAGGAACATTGTATTTTGAACGAAATTGGAAGGGGAACATGACCATAATGTGATTTTTGAAAAAGATTTACAAGGTCAAGGCTATAGAATTATTGACATTTTCACACAGATGGCGCGGCAAGCATGTAAACATGGAAGTGGAACTGCTTTCGGGCTGTTCCAAAAAATATCCTATGGGGGGGGGAGGGTGGACGGCAAATTTTTTTTGTCCGCTACCTGGAGGCTCTGAACGGCATGCATGTCCTATGGGTGGTGGAAAAAAACAAAACATCTGTCCTTGGGGTGGAGGGTTTAATAAGATCGTGTGTCCTATGGGTGGAGGTATTTTTATTCTCCATGTCCGGTACATTATTATATGTTATATCAATCAATTTTAATAATTTCAATTACTTTTTCATTCTTTCCCATCAGTGTTGTTTCGGCTTCTCCGATGTCTTTTCCCGCCTGTAGAAATCTATTATAAATCTGGTACCCTGTTATACTCTAGTATTACAACATGTACGATCAGACTGCGTACCAATATATAGGTGGCGCACCGTTAGCAGCACAAACCGAAACCGGAAGTAGCGAGGACAGCGTCAAACACGAGAAGGCAGATTGAAATGAATCTAGGACTGTTCGTCGAAATCAACATCGTAGGAGGCCAACTTTGCCGAGAGTTAAATCTGGTTGAAAAGTAATCTCGTCACTACACAACTTCGTCGATAGTCATCTTCATCGCAATGTAACATCGGCGAAATCAACTCGGTCGAAAATCAGAATGATCAAAGTGCTGTTTGGTCGAAAAGTAACTCATTTTGAGGCCATTTCGATAGAAATCGGCGAGAAACGGGTGCCAGGTGAATGTTGATGGTGGCTGTATAATGATCATCATGTGACTGAACACAACCTGCCAATTTTTTACACTCTGGTTCGGTTAAAAGAATTATCTAAAGTACAAAAAAAAAAAAAAAAAGAAAAGAAAAAAAAAACTTATGCAGGCAAACTTTATTCACAGTTTGATATCGACCCATTAAAATTGTAGCCACCATGGTCGTACACGCGACCAATTGACTTTTCGTTCAAACCAGAGACGTGCATGAACTTTCGCCGAAGTTGATCGCGACCAGTTTGACCTAACGGCCAAATTGATTTCGACATATAGTCATCATGGCCATTCAGACAGTCGCCAATTTTAACCTCCGACGAAGTGAATATACGGCGAAGTTGATTTCGACGAATTGTCCGATAACCGATTGAAATACTTGGTGTACTTGGGTCAAGAAAACAACAGTAAGTGTGTATTTTGTGTTGATTATCTAATAAAGTTTCTGTAAATGGACGTGTGTTGAATTGTAGTCATGATTGGTATATGCATTTGCCTGGGGAATAGCAAAGAGCGTGGTTGATTTCCCCATGGATGTACGACGGCAGGTAGGTTCTGTTCAAAACAGTGATCTCCACATGCTGAAGTTGCCTGGCTAATGCCCCATATGACTATGCATGCACAAGCCATTCACCATACAGTTGTGTTACAAAGCAAGCTAGCACACTGAAGAGGGTGACTGAAGGAGCAAAAGGTACATAAGTGTACTTAGACTATCAACTCATTCCATACTGAAAGATCATGAGAAGTCTGAATCAACAGCTTTGCACACTTTAGATCCAATATTGCACCTGGAGTTTGCTGAGAAAAGCTGTTGACTGTGTGGTCTTTTCATCTACCTCGTTTCATAATTGGAATAAAATTGGCAAAAGTTGAACAAAGTCAGATAAAGGGATATTTTTGTTTTGGCTGAAAAACATGGATCAGTATGGAATGAGTTATTAAAGTAAAGTAGTTTTAGATTGACATGTCATTTAGATAATCTTTACACCCATCACCACATCTAGGGCTAGTTTCTCAAACAGACTGGTTCATGAAATAGTTTTCTTATGGCTGCAGTATTTGGTTTGACCAATCAGCGACAAGAAAAATTTGGTACATTTAATACTTTGATAAGTTTTAGTGATATTTTGAATGTGGGTGTTGATCATTTAAAGCAGTGCTTTTTTTATTAAAGAGTGAAAAACTCACAACGTTACTCTGGCTTCAGTATAATTGTGGGTTTTTTAAAAACACTTGATTGTAGTGATCTGCCAAGTTGGTAGAACACTAACTTAATTTAAAGGTCACACGCAAGTACATATACAACATGTAGGAGAGAAAAGGTGTACTTGACACACAAAGTCTATTAAAAAGCATTACAACCATCATCACTTTAATGTAGTAAGTGTAAGAGCATTGCAAGCCAAAAGAACATGAGCTCTACAGTTTAATAATGCTCTGTGCACAAACTGCAAGCTTTGAAATTAAAAAAACAAAACAAGTCACATCACTCGGGGAAGCTTTATTTGGTTGCACATTTAAAGTTTGAGCAGTATAATATTGAAAGTTTAGTTGTGCCATGATGTATATTTCTATAATTGATGCACCATTATTGAACCACACAGGCATGCTGTACTCTTGTTTATTACAATGGCGAGCTGATATTTTGAGATTCAAATTGGTACTGTACATGTATATCACCTCTGTCATGTATTAAAGAAATATAGGTATATCATAGTATTAAGCACCCCAAAACACTCATGCATTTATTTATTAAATGCAGTTTGTTTCATACACAAATATTGCTGAAATGTGCACCTTGAAATTTTCAAATTTTCCAAAGTGTGTATGGAGTTAAAATTTGTGTTTTTGAAAAAAAAAATTGTCCTAGGGGTTGAGGGGGGGAGGGGGTTACCTGTCCTGTGGATGGAGGAGTTTAAAAATAGAAATGTCCTATAGGTGGAGGCTTCTAGTGAAAGGTATGTCCTGTAGGTGGTGGTGCTTTCAAAAAGGTGCCTTCCACCCCCCCCCCCCCATAGGATATTTTTTGGAACAGCCCTTACTCCCCAAGCAGTTTGGTAGTCGGTGGACTTTGCTGTACATTGCCCAGCGATATTGTTCGATTCTTCAGCGCTTGCACAAACAAATCCTTCCATCTGTACGGGTGGAGGGGCAGATGGATTCGTAGGAGCAGTTTGACTTGTCGTATCGGCCATACCTGACCACTCGGCCATAGAATCGATCTCCATCGGCATCGAGTAGGCCTAGCACTAGTATGAGGGCTTCACTATGGACGGTCCTGTTGTCGGGGTTCGTGTAGGCCTATATGCCGAGCTCCTCTAATACTGTTACCAGTGTCGAGATTCATTTATTGGTAGGTGTCGAATCCCAATTCATTGATTATGGAGATAATAATAATGTGATCCCTCCCCTTAAAATGCACAATTTCGCCAACGTCATAGGCCTGCTACAGCACCCAAAAGAAACCTTTTGGTGGCCATGTTGACCAAAACTGCCATAGACCCCCATATGCACAACACTTTCCAAAAATTGTAAATTTATGTTTATTTTATAAAACTTGTACATGAATGAAGCTCAATTTAAAAAATAAAAACTGACTGCACTCTCTATTTGAAGAAATAGTCTGAGAGGTCGTTGTACTGGTATTA
The DNA here is from genome assembly GCA_964020975.1 of Hermodice carunculata. NCBI lineage: Eukaryota > Metazoa > Annelida > Polychaeta > Eunicida > Amphinomidae > Hermodice > Hermodice carunculata. The sequence continues at coordinate 93,093,170 of OZ026618.1, read as the reverse complement.
CGACCTGGCAATACTGTGTTCCTATTGGATGGTCCTTGGCTATGGGGCAACGTCATGATAGAATTATTCATTAATATTTACATTCAAACTAACTCTTAACATTGCAAGTATAGGAGAGAGCCTTGTGTGCTATGAGACCATAACACATTAGCCTTGTACGTTATGCAACCATAACACATGCTGTAATTCCGTCAAAAATCCTTGTACAAGATAATATTTCTGGTTATTTTAAAATTGAGCTCGAAAAATTCTTTACAAAGTTTCTTAAATATTGTCTCGGGGTACATAGTAAAGCATGCAATATTGCAGTATTCGGAGAACTAGGAAAGACCCCTTTGTCACTCAGAATATTATCTTCTGTCTGTAAAAACTGGTTTAGAATCGTCAATATGGAGCAAAATTCATTATTATTTAACGCATACAAATGTAATGTTGACTTATCTCAAGCAAGTCAATCAACCTGGTTAAATTCTGTAAAAGATACATTTAATTTGCTCGGGCTGCAGGAACTTTGGGATAACCAAGATGATTTTTTTCAAGAGATTTCCTTCTAATCTTTTTCGTAATAAAACAGAAAACAAATTCCGAAATCAGTGGAAAAATGAAATGTTGAATCAAAATAACGAATCTAAATTGAGAACGTATACATCTTTTAAGACAGAACTTAAATTTGAACATTATTTAGATGTTGTAAAAAATTTGAAACAAGGAGTAATATAACTAAATTACGCATCAGTTCACATAATTTACATATCGAAACAGGAAGACATAAGCGTCCTACCAAAGTTCCTGTTAGCCAGAGAGTTTTTGACACTTGCCAAGAACTTGATAATGAATTTCATTTTGTTATGACATGCACTAAATTTCAAAATCGAAGAGAAAATCTGCTTAAGAGTATACGCGAAATGTTTTGTAATTCGGATGCTTATGATGTTCAGAGTACGTTTAAATTTATTTTGGTACTGCATGACACAGAACTTGTATACCTATTTGTAAATTTCATGGACAAAGCCATTGCCCTAAGAGAGAAACCACTGTAATAATGTAACACCGTGCCAATTTGATGACTGCACTCTATTTTCATTTCAGGTGATTAGTGATTTATGTAAATCTTTTGTATCTATTGTACTGTACTGTGCTGTACGTGTCTGTACTGTTTTTGTTACATTTTTCTTTTGATTGTGTGCATATTTTAATGTGATTTTCTTCTTTTTTTTTTTTTCTTTCATACTCTACATGTGTACATGTTGTATATTTGACATATTGCTGTATTTTATGTAACAGCGCAGTCAATAAAGATTCATTCACATGTGTCCCGCCCACATTCCAATAAGCCACGCCTACCTGGGTTTCCGGAACTTGACACCTAGTTGAAGCATGTTCAAGTTGAACATGCTCGGCAAATAAGTTTCTAGTCGTTTCTCTTAATTCTATGTATTAAGTTCCTAAATTTCGTGTAATTGAGCAGAAAAATAAGAGGGAAATGTAAACATAAGCAACGAGGGTCGCCCTTGTGTGTGTTATGGAATAATGACGCGGGTGATTGAAGCTGGCATCGGGCGAGGCGCACTGGTGTGGGCGAAGCCCACGATGTCAGCTTCAATCACGCGCTTCAATATGCCATAAAACACACAAAATCGACCCTCATATTTTAAGTGTTCACAGAGGGTAATAGAGTCATAACGGGAGTAGCCATAAAAATAACTAGTTAGACTTGGTTTCTAGAGGCTGGTTTTCAATATGAGCAAGAAGACAAAGCGATGGAAGAAAGGAAAGAAAGGAAGACTGTTTGTGCACAACACATAATGGTCAAACCTTGCATCTGGCACAAGAATTGAATGAAGCAACTGATGTTGTACTTTGAAACCGATCGGGTCTGCCTACCAATTATGAAGGAGGAGTTGCTAAAGCATTTAAAAAGGTGATCACAAGTGACCACCAAACAAAAAAGAAAGAAAAAACGATAAATTCACCCGATTAAATAATAATAATAATAATAATAATAATAATAATAATAATAATAATAACAACAACAACAACAACAACAATAATAATAATAATAACAACAACAACAACAACAACAACAACAACAATAATAATAATAATAATAATAATAATAATAATAATAATAATAATAATAACGAACAAGTATTAGTTTGCATCTGCTATGTGTGCATCTATAAGGTGGGCGAGGGAACCGTTACAAGCTTTTCTGTGAAAAAGTAAATGTCAAACAAAAAGATTTTTCTGTTTCCTCATTTATAATAATATCTTAGACTAGAGTGGATTGCATAGTTGATCAATATAGGATTCAATGTCGTGGTTTAGAGCGATGTTGGATTATTTTCATTGTCTAAATGCATGGACAAAGTCTGAATAAATATGATGTGCATATGTAAACCATCCATCTTGATATTTCAAGCTTACAGCTTCCGTCCATTCATAATTCTCGTGCATTTATAACTCCCGTCTGTTTGTACAGATTTTAAAAGTCCACAATGTGGGCGCGATAGGCAGGTAAAGATTCATTTTTTTTTCTACTGAACACAATTGCATTTTAATCAACAACTGCTCTTGTTACAGTGATATTTATGCTAGACGTAGAACTGTACTCTTAATTTTTCATTCTATGACATGCAGATAATTCAACTGTATGTAGATTGTAAAACCTTTGGAAACCTTTTCATTGAGAAAAGATCGTGTCACAGAACGGACAGAGTACGACACTGTAACTGTGTTCCATGAATGGTTTTTAATCAGACCTGGAGAGTGTCAAATGTCCGAGTATAATAGCGGTGGTTTTAAGGCAACAGGGCTCTCCTGCACTTTTCTTACAGTTTAACCTTAGAATGAGTTTGTCCAGATACACACACACGCTACCATCCATTTGCATATATGCGTACTCGTACACTGTGTATAATGCAGGCACGACTGCACACCGGGCTTATCTGTCCCTGCGGCTAGGATGCCTCTTCCAGTTTTGTTTTTTGTTTTTTGTTTTTTTTTTTTGTTCTTTGTCCCCCCCCCCCCCCCCTTTTTTTTTGTTTTTTGTTTTTGTTTTTTTGTTTTTTGTTTTTTGTTTTTTGTTTTTTGTTTTTGTTTTTGTTTTTGTTTTTTTGTTTTTTTTTTTGTTTTTTTGTTTTGTTTTGTTGGTCATATTGGCTTTTCATTAAGATTGGTTTTTTGCTTTACCCATTGAAGTTTAAATAAACGTGACAAGAACCTGAATCTGTGACAAAGCTCACTGAGAGCTGGAATATTATGATGATAACATAGTGCAAATCGGAGCGGTGCAACATAAGTTACGATCGAATGAAATGCTTTTACACTTTTGCCTCAACACTGCGGTCGGCCATCTTGGCCCAATATCAATCCCGTAATGCAACATTGATGACATATTATCACCACAGGCAAATTATCAGTTTTGCAATTGACTTCCAAAATCACAAAATTTAATATTGTTTTTATTGATTGCATGTGATCTTGACCATTTAGTGTGACAATTGTCCCACGCTATTATTTTAGATACAGTTCACAGAGATTTATATGTCAAAATCAGAATACTTAATATAGTTTCAATTGATTTTATTTAAAAAGAATTGACAGGTTGCTATGTTACGGCTGCTCCATTCTGGGGTATATTACTGCACAGATGGCAGCCTCAAGGCCACAATGTACAGGTGTATATGACACTTAAAACTACCATACAGTTAATTATACTGATCTTAACTACATAATGTATTTTTATTGAAATATTTCCGTTCTTTACAAGTTAGATTTGAGGAAATGCCATGAAGAGGGCTCATTTTAGCTTTAATTCCCTAGCATATATGCACATATATAACAGAACACACAGATGTACATATATGCCGGACCCAATGTGTGTCACTGTTGCTTGTTATAATGGTTATGCTATTTTGGCCTGGGTTGTGTCATAGCTCTTTGGTCCTATGTGTCCAATCACTGTCTTTGGGCTTAGACAAATAATACCTTATTCTCCTGCTTGATTGCATGTGGTATGAGCCATTTACTGTGACAATTTTGATAAGTTACTATTTTGGATACAGTTCCAGAGGTTTATCATTATGTCAATATTTTAAAACTAGAATTGAGAGCTTGCTGCTCCATTCTGGGATATATTACTGCAAAGATGGTATTCCAATGGGTATTAATTGTACACCTCTTTTGGCCAATTTATATTTATTATACTGTGAGTGTAGGTTTCTTGTAAAGCTTCCAAAAGAAAAGAAAAAAAAATGATGATAAATGTTGTAAGTTGACATTTAGATATATTGATGGCCTATTAGGCATCAATAATAATAAACACTTTCGAGAATATAATATATCACAAATATACCCTGATGATTTGGAATTAATAAGAAAGTCGACAAATGACATTGATTTTTTTTATTGACATTATGATGTATAAAGATAATAGCGAATTAAAGTTTGAATTATACGGCAAACGTGATGATTTTGAATTTTACATAATATATTACCCCCATATGGATAGCAATATTCCACTCTGGCCAGTTCATGGTGTCTATGTGTCAAGATTATTTGCCTTTGCTGGAGTATTTACTGATTTGGACAACTTTGACTCCCGTCATTTACTACGTTTTCCAAAACTTATGAAACAGGGATATTCGAAAATGAAATTAAAAGGATCATTTCTCAAGTTTCTTGGTAAAAACGAAAATTAAATATATAGATATCCAGTGTATTTCAATTGTTATATAAATGGTGTAATATGTAAACCTATGAATTGTACTGAGATCGTACTCGATGCGTGTGTGAAGCAAGATATTTATTAAACTTGGGAGCTGCTACCATCAAAGCAATTTAAACTACTCTAACTTTTCCTGGTACCTGTCTGAAGTCAAGAGAGAGATGTTTTCCTTCATACTGCAGTTCGTGTTCGTGACTGATATATACAATATATCATAATGTTGTTGGTATGTCTACTTTGAACTTCTGGATTTTGACCTGACTTGTTTGATGACTGATCGTTTTTGATCATGGATAGTTCCTGTTCACTCATATTTCGGTGGACCTTCTTGAACACGTTGAAAACTGCTGTGCCCTTCTATTTTTCATGACGGTCATTATTTCTACGTTGTCAATATGGCATCTTCTCCTCTTAAGACGTTCAATGAATAATGTATTCCTTGATCGCAACTCAAGTCTTGCTGTTGTGTCCGGTGATGTTCATGTTGAAAGCTTTTCGAGATTGGACGGTTTTAGACTTTGACTTATTTTCGACGACGATATCGACACGTTATGGCCTCAGTACTATTTGTTCTATTCTCCTGAAATATAAAGAGTTTGCGCATGGCTTGTTGTTTCATGAAAGCTTTATGCAGCACCCATTGTTAATGAGCATAATTAACAGAAACTCTTTCACATGCTAGTAATTTTTAAAAAAAATACATACTACGGTATGGAGCCTTTCTGCATTTTAGCAGATGTCTCCAACATGCAGTAAATTACAATCAGCACAACAGCTTACTTCCAGCAAGGTGTCACAACCCTGGACGTAAAACGACGTTTTTAGCTCAGCTGACTTGTCAGTCAGCTGAACTTATACGATGGTCCTTGGTCCGTGGGCCATCGTCCGTCCGTCGTCCGTCCATCCAGAATTCACATTTTTCTACTTCTTCTCTAAAACCGTAAACCAGATTTACGTCAAACTTGGTAGGAATGTACTTTGAGTGGGTCGCAACAAAGTTTGTTCAAATGGTAATGCTCCAATGATTTTTTTTCTTTTTTGGGGCAAGTCTTAAAAAATCTTCTACTCTGAAACCGTTCATCCAACTGCTTTAATATCACAAAGGAACACACCTGGGGACTCCTAGTTCTTCATTTGTTCACCTGGTGGCGCTGCATTTTTTAAATTTTATTTTATGAGTGTTTTTGCTATTTGTGACTTCTTCTCTAGAACCGTAACTCAAATTCAGCTGAAACCTGGTGGATATGTTGCTCGTGAAAGGGTCAAACAAAGTTGTTCACTGGGTATCACTGCTGTGGAATCATGATTTTTAACAATTTTTTCAATTCGGGTCCTTTTTCGGTTAATGCACCTTTCCCATTGATTTACTAGGCAAGTCAATGGGTATTCTTATGGTAATTCACATTTTCGACTTCTTCTCCAAAACCATAATCCAGATTCACTTCAAACATGATGGGGATGTGCAATCTCTCCAAAGTTTGTTCATATGGTCATGCTGCATTGATTTTTTTTATGATTTTTTTTTTTGTAGCTTTAGGGGGTGGGGTAAATCTTAAAAAATCTCCACAAATGTTCATCCAGTTGCTTTGATATCGCACAGGCACACTTCCTGGGACTTCTAGTTCTGCATTGTTTACCAGGTTGCGCTGCGATTTTTATTTATTATCTTTTATGATTTTTTGTGTGTTTTTGCTACTTTTGACTTCTTCTCAAGAACCCGCAGTCAGATTAAGCTGAAAATTGGTGGATATGTTTCTTGTGGAAGGGTCAAACTAAGTTGTTACCAGGTGGCACTGCTATGGACTCCTGATCTTTAACGGTTTTTTTAAATTGTGGTACTATCGGTACATACACCTTTCCTGTTGATTATTATGTAATGCTAATTCACATTTGCGACTTTTTCTCCAAAACTGTCATACAGATTGACTTTAAATTTGATGGCAATGTACCTTGGGTAGGTTTTTATCAGCTGTAATCAAATGGTCACGCTCCAGTGATTTTTGGATTTTTAATGATTTTTTTTGCTTTTGTTCTTTTTTTTGGGACAAATCTTACAAAATCTTCTTCTCCGCAACCGCTCACCCAATTGCTTTGATATTATATAAGAACAGTCCTAGAGATTCCTAGTTCTTAATTTGTTCACCAGGTGATGCTGCATTTTTTTCAAATTTTTTATGAATTTTTGTGTGTTTTCGTCACTTGTTACTTCTTCTCCAGAACAGTCACTCCGATTAAGTTGAAACTTTGTGGATATGTTCATTGTGAAAGGGTCAAGCAAAGATGATCACTAGGTAGCACTGCTGTGGATTCCTGATTTTTAACGATTTTTTTTAATTCGGGTACTTATAAGTAAATGCACCCTTTCTATTGCTTACCATGCAAGTTAATGGGCATTCTGATGCATTCTAATGATAATTCACATTTTAGAGTTCCGTGAAGAAAGTGTCTGTCAGATTTACTTCAAACTTGGTGGCAATTTACATTAAGTGAGTCTGTACCAAATTAATTCAAATGGTCATGCTCCAGTGGTTTTTGGATTTTTTTATGATTTTTTTCAAAAATCCTTTAAAAAATTTTTGATAGGAAAGTTTAACATGGGAATATCTGGTAATGGTTATAATTTGAATACTTTTTGCCAGATTTCTGCAAAAACTTAATAGGGATGTACCTTTTATAAGTGTCTACCTAATTTTTGGAAATGATCATGCTCCAGGGATGTTAGGACCTTGACCTCATTCCAAAGGTCACAGGACAACTGACACGAAATTTACTGTTTACTTGATAAATAGAGATCTGTTTTGAGTTAGGACCTTGATGTTGTACATTTTAATGATATGAACTTTATTGGCTGAACCATGTATATAACAAACAATGGTATTTTGCCCAAACAATACAATATGACACTACAAAAACACAAGTATATGAAAAATTAACACACAAACGGTAAGGTATGCTGAAGCATGTATAGAACAATGTCGCGATGGCAAGGCAAATTTACACAAGTGGAGGTTGGTGCGGGGGGGGGGGTTAAAACGTAAAGTAAAGTCAGTGAGGTCTATTAATTTCTGTGCATTCGTTTATGTAGGTGGCAAATTTGGATATCAGTTCTGTATCATTAAGGCTCATGATGAATGTAAATACGCTTTCCTCATCAAGGCAATCTACATTGAAAATTTGTGTCATGTGGTCGAAAAATTTCTTTCTTGGTTGGTCGAATTTAGAACACGCCAAAATAATGTTTCTTTAGTATGTCATGCTTAGATGGTACATTAGTGACCTTGACCTCGTTTCTGGGGTCACAGTGCAAAATACATGAATTTTTCTCTTCATTATAACTTGAGAACAACTTGAACTAGGACCTTGATGTTGCACATGTTAGTGTTGATCCATTAAGGGTAACCTTACTCAGTACATGGGTGGCCTTGATCCTAACCAAAGTTCACAGAGCTGCAATTGTGATGAATGTCTAGGTCAGCTGAGCATGGGCTGTTCACACAGCCCTCTTGTTAAATTTTGACGTAACGTTTATAGTGTTGCACACTGCGATACCTACCTATCTGCTTTATTGAATGCATTTTCTTACAACAACGGTTCATGCAAATATCGAGCTTAGTTTGTTATATACAGCCTTTGGTTCTTGGTTAGAAAATACTTGATACGACAGGGAATCAATAAAACTAAGTGCTCATGTCCTTATAACCATAATGCATAACATGATTCAATATCCTTTTTCGGTGACACTAAATGTCAGAGATCTTAGTCCGTTGGCGTGACGAGGTCGCTGAGAGCCCACATTGTGCAAAAAAACCATTGACCGAATTAATCCAAATATAAAAGAGGGAGAAAGAGTAATTATGTGGAGCTTTACTGCTCACGTTTCATTCTAATACATGAACTTTGTAGGTGAAGCTGTACGGTCACCTGCTGCACACCACTGACGAAAGCTTTCAAAGTCACGTGGCATTCAACAAGAAATCATTCATGTACCTGTCGCTTTTGATCTTCTATTGATTACCTTCCGTTTGGTAAGTGTCCATGCGAAGAATGCATTCCTGTGTTCAGGATGGCACTCCATAAATAAAGAAAATAGATGAACCACTTATTCGTATTAATTGGCATTTTACTGTATTTTTGTATATTAGATACATATTACTTACTGTTAACCAGCTTCTCCAGTTTTTTTGGCTGGTTGACAGTGAATGACGTGAAAAGAGAGGAAAAATATGAAATATGTATGAAAGCTGACACGCTTACAGGCCACCAACCAGACAACAAAATGGCCTGAGAGTCAGTTAACCAGGTAAGCCTATTTCTGGCAAATTCTGGTTTACATCTATCAGCCACGAAAGCTAGTATTTTTACCGGAGAAGGAAAATTGACAAAATCCGAATTGCGGAGTTTTAAAAATGCCATTAGTATGCACCGCGAAATTCGGGTCAATGTAGCTTGACCTACCTTGGCAACAAAGGGACGCTATGACTATGAAACTATGCATACACGCGATCGTTGCACTGAAGTACCATATTTGATAAATGGTTTGCGGAAAGTGTGTATTGCAGAACTTTCAGTTGCCAACCAGAATACGGGTTGATTATTAATATATAGCTCGCCATTTGTACAAAGTTCCCAGATAGTCTGTAATTATGGAATACACAGCCAAACAAAGGGTCAATTTAACGTGCGTATTCGCACAAGCAAAATCTTCAATCTGTTTTATTGCATAACTTTGCCCATCAATCAAGTGTTTGTCGGTTCCGTGGCTTACTTTTATGGAGTAAGAAATCGTGCAAATCCCTTTCACAAAAATTGTTGGATTATTCATATGGAGAAAAAAGCTCGTGCAAAATCCCTTACCCAGTGATTCTTTGTGCCATGGGCACTTATCTTCGTTATTGCGACCATTTGCCTCCAAACATTTAGAAAGTGCCACTTCCTATAGGAAAATCCTGGAACCACTAGGAAATGCATCTGGATTGACATAACGTCATGAAGACTCTTTGGGTAAAGACAGACAAGCAAATTCCTAAAAGAAAGTGGCTCCTTGCCTTATTTTGGACAGTGCTCCGTAGGGCAAAAATTCCAAGGCTTTGCAACCTCTATCTGCCAACTGAATTAGTCTTAATGTGATACATTCTCAGCTTTTTTTCCCATGCGAGCCAGTCGCTGTCACGCTTTAATTAAGTTGACGTTTAACTGTATAGTGAGGTACTGGCTATGTCTTCCACCAGCAAATGATCACTTACTAGGCAGACTGAAGCTGTATTGAAAGACTATGATTAGCCTTACCCAAATATGCACGCGTGGCATTTAGTCATTTTATTCCCTGAATTTATGCATGCAGTGGTGCTGATAGCGCTATTACATGACTGCATTATTGCAACATGGGATACAAGTATCGTTTTCTAGAAACACAAAGGGCAGCTCTGTTGGTTTATGCTTTGTATACACCGAGTCAGAAGAAACTCATAACTAGGGTATTTTATGTCTGTGGTTGTATAAGTAATACACTCCATATGCTCATGGAGTAAACAAATATATTAAATACTACATGATCTCCGCTTTTAATGTTTATGAGAACACGCTTAACTGAAGATGCCTTCATGAAAGATTAACAGCCAAAAATGTTTAACTATATTTAAGACAAGGACTACTGAAGCCACTGGTACACCTAGGTTTTCATGTGACGATCATATATGCACTGTCTTTTCATAAAATTTTATAAAAATTGAAAAAGTGAATAAAAAAAGGTCGTATATCGCCTATCCGGATATCTTTTATGCCGAAACCATAGTATAATAGTATTTCAGTTGACGGCATTCTGGATGCGAGGTAATGGCATGAAAACAAGGTCCACATGGAACATAGCTTTGCATATAAAATGAACAAAATTTTTAACCGACCTATTGTGTACAGAAAGCATGGTGTCCGTTCATTTTGTAAACATGCAAGGATTTAGTCATCATGTACTATGAAGTGTGAAACATCACCTTGCAAAAAGTATGTCTTTGTCATTGCTATCTAATGAGGTATGAATACGATACCTCAGATATTCCAGGCGTTTACTGATCACTCACACTGATCCAAGAAGACCCAAAATAAAGAATCATTTAAATAGACAAGAATATTAAAAGATTGACAAATAGATGTACATATTGTCATAGAATAACGCACACTTTTTATGCTGCGTAAGATCATGCAGTGGGACTTATAACTACCATAGGAACATGATTCCCTCAAGACAATAAGTGTTCAAGATACATTGGTGCTTTCAAGTATAGCTGTTTAAAGGTAGATTGCTGGTAATTATGGAAAACTTCACACCCATTGTAACCAATGTCTATTACTGATAAAAAGACACATCTCTATGCTTTTACGTCTCTATACATTTTCCACTGAAATCACTCAAGGAACCCGGATATAAATTGTCGTCTACTTCAGTGGGTCTCTCAAATTTTATGTTAACAGAAAAAAAATTGAAGAGAATTCAGGTGAGACCTTTCATAATGGCACGCCTCAGGTCAAATATTCCCAAACGGAGTCGAGCAATGTAACTGTCTTATTCCGACTTTAAAAGAGTTAACACCTCCGTGGCATAACTTTCCCAAGTCCAGAATAGGTATTAGCAAAATCCTGCAAAATATATATCATTATGATACCTGTACACCAGGATATACGAGACTCAGGATGCTGATAAAATGGAAATACAGGACCATTTGGGTTATAGGGACTGCTGTGTGTTAGAGAAACATTTTTCTGGTTCACGTTTGTGAAGTATCGCTTTAAACATGCTAAATATTGGCAATAGCATTCACATATGATTGTTGTTAATAAGCTCAGGCCTGTAATTGAATTTGATGAGCAGGACATGCCAACGTGTATATATATATATATATATATATATATATATATATATATATATATATATACATATATATATATATATATATATATATATATATGTGTGTGTGTGTGTGTGTGTGTGTGTGTGTGTGTGTGTGTGTGCGCGCCAAGCAGGCCATCCAGCCATCCTGATTGGTTACCAAGTTTTAGCAATAGACACACCAAATTGCTCAATTGCTCACTACAGAGATAACTTAACAATTAAGATAAATATATGCAGAGTGGACTGCCGCGTGTTAAAATACACATCCACCTTAGCTTCAAATGTGCTGTCAATTGCTTCAATGCTGTATTTCTATGGTGTATGCAATTTTCAAGTATGGCAATTATCTGGACATAATTTTGTGTTAAATTCACATATGAATGCTTTATGTGCATGTACTGAGAAACAACGGGATTTTTTTTTCTTAAACGCCTGAAAGTACAAACTGGAACCTGCAGAACTTACACATTTGAGAACTTGCCATTAACGGTAAACAAAATATACATGAAATAATTAGGGTGGCGTCAGCAAAGCTATGAACCCATAGGAATGTGTTCTTCAACCCAATCTTGTTTCTTGGTTTTTATTTTTTGAGCCTAAAACTATGTATAGTTATTTTGCTCCAGACGTGTCGATTTTGTTTAAATGAAAAATATAATGTTAGAATGTGTTTAATGGCATAAATGGAGTTTTGCAGAAGGTTTTTAATTTGGCAATCAATCACAGCTCACAGAAAAATATCAAACTTATATGCCTCAAATTTCCAAAATGAAACTTCGCAGACATGCCCAGGGAAGGTTTGCCCATTTTTTCTATAAATGTAATAGTAAAATTTGAACTCAACATAACAAGAGGTTATCAGAATGTTTAACTATTCCCAAAGTTTAAGGCCCAAATAAACACATAAAGAAACAATATATGAAAAAAAAATCCGTAAGACCTTCCCTAAGTTAAACTCTTAGCTCCACAATTTATTTCATGAAAATCAAACCATTTGTTGATAAGGATTCTTGAATCAAAATTGGTACAGTCATGGCAAAAACTGATCCTAAGAAAACTGCAGTTTTGTAACATCACCAGCATCTCCTGACACAAACCGTTGTTAATCAAGTTGTTCTCATCGCATGGCTTTGAGCTTTATTGTGATTTTTTTCAGTTTGTTTTCTCATTCGGCATGTAGATGATCACTATAGCTTTTCCAAGCATACAAAATATTCCTTGGTGCAGATGATGATTTTTATGAAAACATAGCTTTGTTGACGCCATGCTTGGATTTGCATGTCTTAGCCCTAGGAAACGATATACGACAGGGTCCCAGCAACATGCCTCAGAAAGCAGTTGCATCTTAATTCTAGTATATATCTGAACCCGTTCCTGTGCTTAATTAGGAATAATCTGTATCAAGTTATGCCTTGGAGGACAGCACGGTATTAAAAGCGGCCAATGGAGCCACAGTTACCTGATTCTATCGTGATACAGATAGCGGTACATAATAAAATGTTTTGCATTGGCTGCCGCCTTTTACATCTGTATGAATTAAAGACAACTGGCTGGATAAAGTACTTTGCAACATCCAGGAAGTACGCAGGACATATTCCCTTGTCTCCTTTACAATTTTGAATTATCCAGATCTGGCGAATTACTTATTGTTTACTTCAATTCGGCTCTAATATAAAACCAGTAACGCTTTAGAGATGTATTCTGGATGAAGATTGCTTTAATAAGTTACTGAGATAGACATAGGTATAAAGTTCCCCGGAGGGTTTTTACTCGAGGTTAACCCTAATTAGATACCCTAGCTTTTCTGAAGAGTTCCACAACGTGTAAATTAATGTCAATGGTCATTCTGGTAATCTTACCTGCATAATATGTCTATCTCGGATAACATGCCGCATGTGACATTTCCATCCATGTGACCACGCTCACGTATTTAACTAGAAGTGAGACAAGATCGGCATATGCATCAGTAAATTAAAATAATTATTAATTGAACATCTTTAAACTGGATAGCCTGTTCAGCCTGTGGCTGTTTTTCCACAGGGTCCAGTAGGCAAGATCTTAGCCCAATTATCCCGAACTTAATGTAGGAGGAAACCGGAGATCCCAGAGAAAACCAACGGTGCTAAGCAGGACTGCTGCTTGGGAACCTTGCCACATGCGACCACGAACTCCCAGCCAAAAACGCCGTGAAATTCGAACCCTCGGAGGAATTGGACTCAATGTCGGAGAAGCTTCCCGGGACGAACAACTTGTGCTATTGTTTGGGATCGAACCCGGGCCGCAGCGGTGACAGGCGAACGCGTACTCATCATTTGTGACGCTACTTTGCGTGCACGGGTCAATATACGTCTTAACAAAATGATAATTGAGATTCTTATTTATGTTTTCCTCTGCCCCAAAAGTGGTCAGTGAGACACATAATGAAGTAAATCGAAACAAAATTAAACATTTATATAGATGTGCCAGCGAAGAGAAAATTTGCACTTTCTTCCGTCACAGTTGTTTTTCTTTCCACTGACAAATCCTATATCCGTCATCTTGTAAATCAACCCAAATAGTACATAATCGAGAAATAGTGGCCACCACCACCCCATCCCACACACCCCAATACACAGGTTTCTTTTCCCAAAGAAGACTACATGTGATCAGTGAGAAAGTGTCTCATTCAAGAAACGTATGCTTGATGTGTGACCGCATGCACAAATCACATTGGTCATATTGATGACTTTTTTTCGCTATTATATGTCTCCAGAATACTGAAGGAATTACATGTACACTAAGTAAAACAGGAACTCGTGTTCAAAGCGCATTCAAATTAGAGGTTCTAGAGTGGCATGTCATGTTTTCCATGATAAAGAAAACCTCTAATTTAGTGCGAGGCCTCAGCCATGTGAAACATAAAATCCGGCAATGTCCCGGGCATGACAAGGCCCATTTTTGTAACGGATACGCCGTAGACTCTCCTTCACTCATATCCCATATGAGTGTGAAGACTGAGGTTTAAAGGGCAGAGTGTATTTTGCAAGGTTAAAAGCGGTGTAACTAAGAACATAAAATTGAGATTCTGTATCCGCCGGGACATTGGATTTAGATTAATGAGAAAATATATTAAAAGTGCTCATCGCTGCCCCTTGTGTTGGTCCAATCACAGACCTCAGCATCATGCAATTTGCTCGACAGCCTGCAGGCTTGATGGCAAAATGTCTTTTTCACAAGAAGTGACGGCATTTTTAAATTTATGTCAAAGTCACAAGTTTTATGCAACATAAATGATAAACAGCATATAAAGGCTGTTTATATTGCCAAATCTTGGCCTGAAATCTCAGTGATGCCCCCTACATATTGAAAAGGAGGGGGGGGGGGCGTTGTGACTTAAATATGGTTAATCATTGATTTTAAAATTTTAGATTTACCTTCAACTGAATCACAAATGGTTCACATGAAAAGACTTGGCACTTCCGGAGATATTATGTTCGTCCAGGCATGTCTATCAAATTAACAACCTCGAACTTTGCACCTAGATAAATCTGTCACCAATTACATATATGAGCCCATCGCCATGTCTAAAGGGTAGATGACTACTGTTCACACACACACACACACACACACACACACACACACACACACACACACACACACCGATGTAAATGGTGTGTCTAGTCTATGTTTATTCAACTGGGCTTTATCAAGAAATACATTTACCGTTCGAAAAGGGAAAGTCAACGTACTGTTATAATGCTGACACACTTATTTTCAATTTGCAATTTTTTAGTTTTTATTGGGTTAGACTGGGCTGGGTTGGGGTAACTTTTGTTGGTGTGGTTCTGTATTGCTATGTGACAGAGAAGAGAGAAGGGTAAAGAGAGAAGGATCTCTCTCTCTCTCTCTCTCTCTCTCTCTCTCTCTCTCTCTCTCTCTCTCTCTCTCTCTCTCTCTCTCTCTCTCTCTCTCTCTCTCTCTCTCTCTCTCTCTCTCTCTCTCTCTCTCTCTCTCTCTCTCTCTCTCTCTCTCTCTCTCTCTCTCTCTCTCTCTCTCTCTCTCTCTCTCTGAGGGTTCCAGTGATCCATGCCGATTGTAATCTATCTATCTATCTATCTATCTATCTATCTATCTATCTATCTATCTATCTATCTATCTATCTATCTATCTCTCTATCTATATATATATATATATATATATATATATCTGTCTGTCCTGTGTCTGTCTGTCTGCCTGTCTGTCTGTCTGTCTGTGTAACTATCTATCTGTACGTACGTATGTACGTCTCTGTGCCCGCACGCAAACATACATACATACATACATACATACATACATACACATATACATACAGCCAAATTGATTTGCGCTTGAACAGCTTACCAAAATAGATTTATTGATTGACTATGCATCAAGCATCTTGGTTGACTGTTTTGCGATTGCAGCTAATAACATATTCGAGTTGATGCACTTTGCCGTCATTCTTGACAATGACTACCTCTTACAACCGTCTCGAGCCGGCACGAACCATTTTCGTTATTTTATTGACACATTGTCATTACCCAAACAACATGTTCATGGCCTTTGCATGGTAAATTCTGTGATTCATGGAAAATATTTCGTGGACCAAAAAGTTATAATAAATGAAAATAAAATTTGCCCCCCCCCCCCCTCTCAACTACAGTGCAATTTTGTTCATAAGTGGCAGACTGATGCGTAGTTGTATATATTTGTATCATGACCCACGTAGATGTATAGAATAATATCATGATGCATTTGCATATTTGTATCATAATCCTTGTGTATATTTATATTATGATATATGTGTATACTTGTGTCATGTTCCTTATGTACATTTGCATAAAAATGCATAATATATGCGGGTGTGTTTATTCGAAAATCAATGCACGTCATGTTTTAAGTTTGATTATCAAGGGGTTTTTTAGAGAAAAATAAAACTTTCTTAGGAGCCCCATATCACTTAGTATTGATATGGCTAATGCCGATGTTTGCCATGGGACGTCTCTTTCGAGACCTGTGTCCGAAATGAATCTCTTTGCAAATTTGTCTTAACCCCAGGCATCTGGTGTTAAAGCATAATTGCTTCAGTTGTCTTTTGTGTGGTTTTAAGGTAGCACTGACGAATATATACGCGAAATCTCTTGGTCCAGTGGGGCACAAATTAGCTTGGGACCTGGGCTCAGTTATCTGCCATAACGTACATGAGTTATTACTAATATGTTCAAATTTATGGACTACGCATCTACGTAATATTAAATTTATATTTCTATGGACAGGGCGTCTTTCCAAATATAGGAGTGTACTTTTGTGTGTTTTTATGTTATTTTTTTCAATTTCACATTGGAATGTCTATATAATAAATTGCTTCTGCACGGTCACAAATGTATATAGCCAAACCACATTTAAGCAAAATTATAACATCAGGAAAGTAAACAAGAAGACTATTCTAACGCTACATTCATATCTTGAGTGAGATTTTGCCCCCCCCCCCCCCAACTAGTCACAAATTAAAATGCACAAAGGTACAACGCGCAAGCAGACCTATACCTAATCTTTTTTTCTTATTTCTCTGTGTGTTGAATTATACATACCATGCCTGGGTTTCCTATGACACTAGCGGCTAAAATTGGTCTCGTTCCTGACCTGGTTTGAATGTGTGAACTAGACCGTCCTGAGACAGACGTCTGTTATGTTAGGTCAAATGGGTTTTTTGGAGGAGGGAGCCCCCCCCCTCCCCCCGTCCAAAGGACGCCTGACTCGAGACCCCGTGACTCCATCCACGAGACGTCAACGAGAAGATGTCTGCCGCCAGGCGGCTTAAGACCCGTGAGGCGCATGTACCACAGAGTTTGGTTGCTGCTACTGATGTTACCCTTTACGTATAATATTTAAGAATCCCTGTGCTATATACAGAGGGAAAGATAGCAACATGATTTAGAATTCTATAATATTCCTACTTTTCATTTAATAGAACCAAACTTTGCCTTAATGTGCACACTTTTCAAGAACAGAACCACTACTGCAGAGGGAATTTAATTTTGTCTATAGGCCTATCATCATATTGAATTCGAATTTCTTTTCTTTTGATTGTCACATGCTTTTAGTAAGATTGTTTAATGTAGGTGAATGTACATATATATGTGTCTAACATTACTCACATGGCTGACGCACCGCAGGTTCTATCCCGCCTGCGGTAGACCCCGTTGTTAAGGGGTAGATTCAGAGAATAGATTATTATTAGTGGTAGCATTATCAATTCTAAAATCAATTTAAAATTTAGCAGCAAGACCAGTCATACAAGTTAAAAGTACGCCGATTATGACGGCAGTTTTAGGAAAGCTTGGTTGGCTCCCAATTGAGCTTATTCTGGACCACTTCTGGATCAAATTTTTCCACAGAATGAAGTACAGCTCACCAGATACACGCTTATGTAAGCAGATATTCCTGGTCCTTCTGGGCAAGTACTCTAAGGGTTCACGGTCAGTTTGGCCTTATTTTTCAGAAATTGATACTCTCTTCAAGAATGTTAGTCTAGACCGAGCCTTTAAAAGTGAGAGGCATACATGGCTAGAACCTTTCATGAAACAAAATTCACAAAGCTACGCTCTTTCGTTTTTCAGGATATTGATGAAAGGTCGTCTCTGTACTGGTACCGTACAATGTAAAGTTCCACTTTTGGTGAAAAAATAAGTCACATTTAAACAATTTCCGAGGCACAAGACTCAAGTTTAAAGCCCGTCTAGGTTGCTTGAGGTTAAAGGAAGACCTCAATAGATGGAATGGTTCAGATATAAGATGCGACTTGTGTAATGATGATGCTGTGGATCTGGTCTATTTCTTGATCCACTACCCCGGTATTAATTCCACCAGAGTGAAAGAGTACAACCAATTAGAAGCAATTTTAAGGTCTAAAGCTCACGACTTGTGGTTTAAAGTCTCAAGTGCATCCTTTTAAACAAAACTATGTCTATTTTTAAGCGAACATGCTTATGACTTTGCTGAGATTCCAGGGAATATTTTTACGAAATTTCAAAGCAGTATTTGGTGGAAGCGTGGGGATATGGGCGTGATTCTCGTGAAAACCACCCGGAACTGACCCGAGCATCTTTTTATTTCAGCCTGTTTTATATTTTGTGCATGTTACAAGGATCTGCTGATTTTCATACTTCATCAATGATAGGTATTACAGGGGTCCCCCGTGAAGGGGGGGGGGAGGGTAATGCGAGGGCTCAATGGTTTAGAGCTCTCTGGTCACCCCAGTCCGCCGGAAGAGACCCAGCCTAATACTATGCTGGTTTTCTCGTATTACAGCTATACATGTGAAAGGCGTCTAATGTGCATATATGCGACAAAGACCCGTTATTTCACTGTGCTGTGGGGTGGTGGTCTCAAAGTACAATCTTTTCTCTTTAATTGTCACATGCTTTTAGTAAGATTGTTTTATATAGGTAAATGTGCATATATATGTTACTAAAATTACTCCCAATTACTGACGCACCGCAGGTTCTATCCCGCCTGGGGTAACACCCGTCGTAAAGGGGTACATTCAGAGAATAAAAAATTCGAACTACATTTAGTACTATAATAATGTACACAATTGATTCTATATCTACAGGATTTTGTATTAATTGCAGTCAATGGTTATGCGATCTTCAGCTTGAAAATTACGGGGAAATTATGATAGTCATTAAAACTGTAATTTTCACTTCAGATTTCTGACCTTTCTTACCCCTGGTACTCATCATTAGGTGGTTATAACATATCTGTTTACCTTTTTTGATTGCTGAAAAGGAAACTACAATTTATTACCATTGTCATTGTCCTGGATGCAAATCTCCCAGAATTATAAAGATATTCAGAATTTTTCACCCTATAAAATAAGCCAAGTCCTACCTCTTACTCTAGATGAAATGCAACTATTTCTGAAAATCCTACGGTGTCAAACCTCAGCTTAGGACATTTTCATAGGCACCCTTTAAACGAAAAAGAATCGTCAAAACATGTTTTATATGTTTCAATGCAAAATTCAGTTGTGGTTCTGTTAAGCTTCACGGAAATGTCAGCTTTAAAATAAAATAAACCTTAAGACTGTATTTTATCAGTCGTTTTGTCAGATTTGTCGTCTTGAGCCTTCCCATACGTGGCACTGTCTTATGTGAGTTGCCACAATGGTACATGTCTTTAAAAAGGACTCCTTATAAGCAGGAGTTATGACCTGCGTTTCTATAACTCGCCAGAAGCCTTCCTCCTAACTAACCACAGTGAATTAAATTATGAAAACCCACTACAATAACCCATGTTCTCAAAAGCTACCGACAGTGTACCTTGTCCATAAAATCCACCAAACTGAACACTGCACCTACAACCTTTAACATCAAGAGCCTGCAACCAATCTAGATGAACGGTTTTCTTAGAGCCAAGAACAATGATTCGGATCATTAAACCCACTTCGGCGCCAGTATGTACGTGTATCACCTGCAACTCACGAAAATGTGCCTAAATTACTCTCGATATACTGTTGGCTTGGGTGAATACGCGGGATATTAAGGATTGTGTAAGCGCATCACAACGTCATTTGGGCCCCCGTTGGATGTAATGTATTGCATGTATGCTATTCATACTCTGTGAGATATTTGGAACCATTAATTGCTCATTTGCCTGAGTCACAAATTCCGTGCAGTATTTTCTAAATGAACGTGCGCTGTCAGTGAGTCCTGGTCTTAAGAATCCAAGCAAGCGAAAGGAAAGCACATATAATCTTATAATTAAATTCCGCAACCCAACAGTTACCGATCTCACAGAAGTGTGTGCCGTTTTGCGCCGATAGAGGGTATCAGTGTGGTGTATATAGGCGTTGGCTTTCCCTGCACCAGCATAGCAGGGCAGCTTGCAGCATCCAGATAAGTTACACCTCTGATAGCAGCGGTTGTCAAAAGGTGCGCAGTGGGCATGGAGCGTCGGAGCTGTAATCATGCATGAATATGACATTGTACTTGTACACGTGTGCAAGCCATCCACCTGTGTCGTACTTACTCATCTCTCACCCAAGCGGCGTTGTAATGAAAGCGGACCTCCTCACAGCTGTCACTGGTAGAAGCAGATTGGTCAGTAAAGCTATGGTAAATGGGTTCGCATCCATGCAGGTATGTACCTTTTACGAATATTTGCGATAACCTTAATGCATGGAAAATTTTGGGTAACTTCTACAGGTATGTGTCTTGTGTGTTGTTTCCAGACCCAGAACGATCTGCTTTGTTTGACAAGACCTCGACCTCTTAAGTTTGAACAAAAAATTCTTAGCGTGTAAGGCTCCCTGCATTTTTTCAACTGGCTCTGGAATAATTTGAATTTCTCCTTAAAACAAAAATAGCACACATTTATACAGGTTTGTGACAACAATAAAGTCAATGGACAACGTTTATTGAGAGTTTCACGCTTGAAATGTGTCAATAACTTTTCCTATGGCGTGGGCGCCGAGATGTTTGTGAGATGAGGTTATAATTACGCGCTATTCTTATTAGGAATGGCAGCTATGCATCAGTCACTTGCTGTCCAATCAAACCGATGCCAGGCATTTCGTATTACTAAAAAGCAAAAGGAAGGAGAAGAAGACGAAGACGAAGAAGAAGAAGAAGAAGAAGAAGAAGAAGAAGAAGAAGAAGAAGAAGAAGAAGAAGAAGAAGAACAACAACAACAACAACAACAACAACAACAACAAAAACAACAACAACAACAACAGGCTAGGGAGAATGAGAAAAACTTTTAACGCTTCTTGTCGACTTCAATTGGACATAAAGTGATGTAAAGAAGACTTGATTCCCGCTTTCATTTCTTGTGGACAACACACATGATAGCATAAAGTATAAACATCTTGATCCAATAACACGCGTAAACACAGGGTAGGATATTCCCGATGCGATAGATAACATGTTTACATCAGAACACCTGATCTGACAGGTTGCTATTATCAATGGTGTTCTGTTGGGTAGTGATTTTTAGTACTAGAGTACCTCCCGGACGGTCATTTAAATACTCAGATACCAGCCGTTATTGCCCGCGACATAGCATATCTTTTGGAACAGTAGTGTTAGCCTCAGAGTGACCTTATCTTACATTCATATGCATCATAACAATAAATATTTATCTTTATTATTATTATTATTATTATTATTATTATTATTATTATTATTATTATTATTATTATTATTATTATTATTATTATTATTATTATCATTATCTTTATTTGCCCATCATCATCCAGGAGTACATTTGATTGTACACTTATATCCACAAAAAGAGAAAGATTGATTTTAAAAAATACATTAGAAAAAACTGGCAATGTCACAACAGTTTCGGCAAATGAATAAACAAGTTCTTGCATCGTGCACAGGTAGTTGATCAAAGCAACACACCTCGTCCTTCTGAAATGTCCACAATCAAACTCACTATTGTTTACTTTGCACAGTTCCGTTAGTGAGGAGGCTGCAATGTTGACGTTGACAGAGGATTCCATACTATTGCTGGTACCGTTTCGTAGATCTTTCAAAGCGTATGAAGCCAATTGACATTTTAACGTTCGTAACCTGTCAAAATAGGGTTAAGTGAATAACAAACTGCATAGCAACTGCCGACAAAGGCTTTTCTGGCTTGGGCAGGAACAATTCCATTATTGCTATGGTACAGTAAAACTTTGCCAAAAAGTGAAGAAGCTTTTGTGAAATTGAGCCACAATGCCCGGGTCGTCAAAGATCAGATAACAGTTGTTCAAATAGTGTATAATCCTCCTGATATAATACACAACACTTATTAACATCGAATATGATGTTTTAGATGTGATCACGATTGATAACTTAGGATATGGTAAATCTACTCCTGATGCTATATATAAGTGTTTGGCAGCCGTCAATAAATATACTCCTGGCCGGTTTTCTGATGTCATGTCAGCTGGTAACACAGCTTACGGTACTCCCCATCTTTTTTTCACCTGATCTATCATACTGTTCTTTCGATTTCGTCCCTGATATGTGATTCAACTTTGCAGTAAGGGCGGGGAAGCTCACACCAGCAACTTGCTTGAATCTCCGGGTATGTGACTCCCAAAAGTAGCCCGTTTAAGGCGTTAACTCACTGTGAGGCTATCAGGCACACACGAGGATTGCTTTAGAGACATGCTGCACTGAGTTCGTCTGTCCATATAAAACAGTTTACTTTCAAAAGGCTAACTATTACAAAAACACACAGACATCTTGGTTCTATGCACAATATCTGGCCGACGCCCATAAAGAGGAAGGCAACGGGTATCAATCACAATTGCTGAATCAGGTACTTGTGCCAGTCAGCAGGTAGTGACATCGCTATCAGTACATTTCACGAAATCCGATCAATTACATCCGTTCAAATTTAATACGCAGGCTAAATTAATGGAAAATACACGAATTAATTCTAACGCACGTTAATGCGCTCTGTCTCAGCACTCCTACAGCGTAATTATACGGGATGTTTCAAGGAACCGTTATAAGATCGCAGACAGTAACCACACTATGTCTGTAGTGGTAACTCAGCCGCGCTGATAATTGCTTCATGTGGTGTTCAGATATCACAGAGTATCCTATCGAATGTCTAGCTCAGAGGCTAACTTACATTGTCAGCGCTACATTATTGTGAATATTTCATGCTGCTGATTTCATTGCTCAACTAGAGAAGTCTCAGTTTCATGCTCATATTTGCCTAAGTGACAATGTAAACACAAGATATTTTGATTGATTGATTAATTGGTTAATTCATTGAAAACCTGTATTTATTCAGGGTAGCCAAGCATCAACATACAGTTCTTTCACAGGTGGGCCCTGCATTCAGTTTGCCCATTTACACAAGAAACATAACACCAAAAGAGCAAATTAATAGGCACAATAAAATATAGTGCTTATAAGTAAACATTACAGAAGGTAGTTAACTTACAGGTAATTTATCCGTAAAATATAAAATTAAACACATAGATAAAATGAAATTGTATTCAACAAGCAGGTTGCTGAAAGATCAAAAATATGTCACACTGGGTATGAGTAAGTGAATGAATGGAATCAGTCATAAGCCCAGCATGACAAACAGTAGATGCAGTGAAATCATTGTAATTGTTTCGGATAGGTGAGATATAGGGACTAGAAAATTGACGTACTGTTAGTAGCTATATTATTGCGTGTTTAAATTTTCGCGGTTTTTGTATTTTTTGACAGTTTACTGTGGTATTAATTTCACTATTGTGGACATATTTCCCATAATCAGTATTAAACAACGTTAACGCTGTTTCATTGTGTTTTTATTGTACGGGTTTCTGGCATTAGCGATATAAGCGATAATAAAAATATAGCGACATTTAAGTAATTTGCAGTACTTGAGGCTTCTTGAATAGCATCAGGAATAGTATTCCAAAGAAACACACTGCAGTTGGCAAAGGACACATGTGCGTGGGTTGTTTTGAATCGTTTCCCATGGAGTTTGTCTGTTTGTTGTGTTATGCGAGTGTACCGGGGGAGAAACTGAGAAAAGTTTTTACAGACAGGTAAGAGCTAAACCACGGGTATACTTCTATACTATAGTAGCTGTGTAAAAGTCCTACCAAGAAGATAATGGGAGCCACCATAATATAGACAATGGATCGATGCAGCTTCCTGATCGCACTCCATATTCAAAAACTATTTTCAGCCCTTTTAGCTGCAGTTTCTCGAGTCTACCCACATGCGCTTTACTACAGGTTTTTCTTGCCACATCAACATAGTCAAGCATATGGAGGATAAAAGCATTTGACAATGAGTCCGCCGTGTTTAAGGTAATAGGCTTTCTAAATCATTGTAGAACGCCCAGTCGTTGCGAGGTCTTAGTGCATGTATGATCAACATGGGGAACCCAGGTCATGTTTTCATCACTCCATAGACCTTGGTATTTAAGGTTGGTCACAGATTAAACTTCTCTAGTGTTACTATGTTAATCATGCATTGAAATATTATCTCATTTTATGTTAATTATTCCAGGTCCAAGAAACATATACTTGGGTTTTTCTAAGTTTGAAGTTAGTTTGGTTTGAAACAGCCCAGCAAAAGTAATGGCTAATTCCATGCTCAGGACCCTCTGTACTTTTTTGTATATTTACGGGTATAGTGTAAATCTGTGCCGTCAGCATACAACATAACTTGGGTCTTGTTTAGGTGACGAGGGAAGTCGTTGATATAAGTGATAAATAAAAGACGGCCTAATATAGAGCTCTGGGACAAACCTTATGAAATTGAGCAGGTGTCAGAAGAGAAGTGCCATCCATATTGACTGTCTACGTTCTATTCGACTGGTAGTGTCTGAACCAAGACGGTCTCTGTAAGCCACATCAATATGTTGCAACTAAAGGACAGGCCAAGCTCACGCGATCAAACGCCTTTTTTACATCGAAGAAAAAACACACCTGAACATTTGCAACTTGCTTGTCATTCAAAACATAATCTTGTACGTCCCGTAGAAGTTATTGTTAAATGGCCAGGCCTGAACACAGATTGGTATGAATTCAATCAATTATTGATACAACATTTTAGTGTTGACGAGCATTAAGCATTTTCTAATAAGTGTTCATAATGATATGGAGTAGACAAATTGGCCCGTAGTTTGAAGGGTATTTTGTAGCCGTCTGTAAAAAATGGCAGTTTCCTTTTCCCTAACCCCCAAATGTGCAAAATTCCGCCTGTGTCTATGGATACATTGCACAGCTAATCCCAGGAAGTGGTTAAAGCAGAAGCTCTGTTCTTTATTAGTCTTCCTGGTATATCATCAACTATTGTAACTTTTTTCCCTGAAAGACTTTTAACAGACTATAAATCGCTTATGCAGTTATTTGAATGAATTTGAAGCAAGATTTGCCGGCGGTTTGTGGTAAGAAATATTGAGAATCTTTGGTATTTTGAAGCCAAGATTTTCGCCAAAATAAGTGAAAAATATGTTAATCCGGGTTTTAATACCTACCCAAACAGTAACCGTCACATTGTAAATCCCCAGTTGCTTGGTATGTGCTTTATCAGATTAAACCAAGAATTTTCTTCACACACACCCAACTTTTATCTGATTAATAATCTTTTCGTAGATGACATTTTTAAAATGGCATCTTTTGTTTTTCTCGTCGTAATGTTTTAAGATTTTTTCTTTATATTTCTAAACAAGTTTTCCCTTCTTTCAGTTTCGAAGCCTTTTCTTTTGTGACTCTGCCCTTTGTTACTTAAAAAAGAGCACGCAAATTCATCATGGATCTTATCTCATCGTCGACCCAAGGGATGACGTTATCTTCCCTGAGCCCTTTATGGATGAAACGTGCTCGAGTATAGAAATTCCGTGATTACAGAATGGATGCAGTTCCAACAGTCATTGATATTGTCGAAAGTCTCCACGATTGTCCATGTGGATTGTAGAAATTGCTGAAGAAACAAGTTTTCGTTTATACTCTTCCAAATTGTTACTTTCATCAATTTAGGCTCGGGTCGTGAAGTTTTGACTTATGTACATAATATGTCAGATCATGATCTGAGATGGCAAGTGATAAGACACCACAACGTGTTGCAGATTCTGATGAAAAAAATCAGTCTGATGGAAAATCTATAATGGTTGCAGTTGTGGCAGTTGATCCGGTCGGTTCGTGGATCAACTGCCTCAACTGAAAATCTGATGATACATCTAAGTCTTTTCTGGCATGTACCACCCGGGTTTTGCATATCAAGTTTAAAATCACCAAGTAAGTATTTTGAATTATTATGAATCAGTGAATCTAATTGTGTTTCAAAATGTCCCAGACAATATTATTGATTAAATGGGGGCTCTGTAGCAGGATACTACAAAAATGGATTTAGTACGGGGAATGAATACTTCAATATTTGCCAGAGCAAATTCTGGTCTGGGGTTAGCTTCAAAATGTTCTTTCGCCAAAATGTGGACTCCGCCTCCATGGTCATTGTGGTCTTTTCTATCTATTATCTTGTAATAATAATCTTGGCCCGTATTCACAAATAATTTAATCTGATTCTGAATTTAATCCTAAAATGAAAGTCAATGTGCCTTTGGACCTTGTTCTACTAAATCGTTGGCCTAATATTTGAACTAAACTTATAGGATTAATTAATCCATGTTCTCTGCTGTAATTGGAATTTTGAAATTGAAGTTTCCATTTTATTTAGCTAATCTTGATTTAATCCAGATTCTAATCCTGGATCAAAAGATTAAGTACTGGATCAAACTAAGATTAATTTAATAAAATGAGCCTGTCAATCCTTAAGTTCATGTGGTAGCCAACAGCATATATTGGCTAATCCTAGAAGTTTTGATCAAATATTGAGCCAAGGATAAAGCGGTTTAGGGCCCAAACTATATTGATTTTAATTTTGGGATTAAAGTTAGGATCAGATCAAATTCTTTGTGAATATGGCTACAGGAGACTTAAAGCGAGCAATCCATGTATATCACTACCAAGTACTGATACTAGTACTGTAGTTCTAGAAATTTTCGCGCGTGTTTAATTTCACGCAAACTCATTTTTTTCTGAAATTACAGAATTTTTGCGCGTTTTAGTTCCGCGCAATCCAATGCCAAACAATATAGTGAAATACAATGCAATTTATTTTCGCGCATTTTAATTTCGAAATTAAATCGAGCGCGAAAAGTTCTAGAACTACAGTATTTCGGTGCCTTAAATTGAATATTCAACAGCTTTCCTCGGTGCGGTTTGGGCGCACTTTGCCCAAAGCATGCCAGGAGGAGCTGTTGACCAAGACCACTTTTTTGCCGAAA
This sequence comes from Hermodice carunculata, assembly GCA_964020975.1. Taxonomy (NCBI): domain Eukaryota; kingdom Metazoa; phylum Annelida; class Polychaeta; order Eunicida; family Amphinomidae; genus Hermodice; species Hermodice carunculata. The sequence continues at coordinate 93,065,751 of OZ026618.1, read as the reverse complement.
CGTCACTGCCTAATACTTTGAACCTACACAAAAGTATTTCTGGGGAATTGTAAACCTTAGTTGGTATAGCAGGTGTTGCTGCGATTTTCTATGTTTGATGATTTTTGTCTGCTTTTGCTATTTTTGACTTATCCAAAACAGTTATTCAGGTTGTGCTGAAACTTGGTGAAAAATATACCTTGTGGGAGGGTTAAACAAAACGGCTCAATACGTACCTTTTTTTTCGGATCACTGATTGTTAACGAATTTTTCAATTCGGGCACTAATTAATTGATGCATACATCATATACATTCTTATTGATCACCATGCAAGTCAATTGGAAATTACAATGGGAATTCTCATTTTTATTTTTCGTTTCTTTTCCAAAAGGGTTTGCCAAATTCTCTTCATACTATCGGAGGGTTGACCTTGGATTGACCCATACTGAAATTGTCCAAATGGCCTCGCTTCAATGATTCTTAAATTTTGTGCATGTTTTTTTTTTTTCCATTATGTAAAAACCTTTTGAAAAATGGTTTCCGGAGCCACCGGGCAAATTGGTTAAAAATTGGGCAGGAACGCTATTGGAGACCCGTAGATTTTGATTTGTTTAACAGGTCGTCCTGCGATTCGTTTTCCTTTCCTTTGTTTTATTTATTAATTTCTTTCCTTGTTTGTTTATTTATTTATTTATTTATTTATTTATTTATTTATTTATTTATTTATTTATTTATTTATTTATTTATTTATCTATCTATCTATCTATCTATCTATCTATATATATATATATATATTTATTTATTTATTTATGTATTTATTTATAGTTACTATTATATCCCTTTTTTGCTATTTTCTATTCAACGCTTGATGGGAATGTACCTGGGTTTAAAATTTCCAAAAAAAAAAAATCCACTATATGGTACTGCTGGCATTTATTTTTTGTTTTTATATATTTAAAGATTTTTCAAAACTACGAATTGCCAATAAGGTTACACGCACATCTTATCCTTGTTACTATAGGGATAGCGGTAAATCTGAAATATCTCCGTAATGGGCCCTAAGCCCATAGTTACTATTAAACAGTGACAAAAATGGGGTTTAGGTCGGCGTTAACACTTTCACTGCCACATTTCTGGATGAGTCAACGGCTTTCTTCGGTGCGCTTTAGGCGCAATGCGCGTAAAACGCGCCGAGGAAATCTGTTGACCTGAACGATCATTTTCTATGGGACTATAGGCATTCTGGTACTTGAATGAGGCTTGAAAAGGCCTTTGTCCAAGGAATTTTAATAAAGTATTCATTTGATAAATTAAGAGAAGCTCATTTTAAGTACTTCGACTTTAGTCGCAGTTGGTCCTGAAGGAGTTGATTTTGAATTGTGGCCTCGAGTAACCTTGAAAGCGAAAATGAGATATGCCTTCCATCGTGGTGATGGTGGATCTTGTCATTTTTAAATTTAAAATGATGACTCCAGAACTGTGAGTAAAGACTGACATTGAAAATAGTGATGTGTCCCCAAAAGGGACCAATTTGACAGTGCACATGGATGGCATTGATATGGTTTATTCAACAGGGTAAGGCATTGTAGTTTGTTTCAATATTCTCTTGATAATTTGTTTATTTCGGCTACGATGTTGCAAATAGTAATAGTCCTTCTCGAGAACTAAAATGAGAAACACGTGATTATTCTTAACACAATCTCCAACGTTATATGACTAGCTTAGTGAATTAGTATGTTTCGTTGTAGCTTCAGAAATAAAAGGTCATCGGATGATCACTTCAATTTTTGTATCCAAATTTAGCTTAAGTACAGAACTGTCCGATACCTATAGTCAGTAAAGTCCTTATATTATCGCGTGTACCAAATATATCGAATGATTTAAGGCTTATGTTGCGTTCCTTTGGCTTCGGTTTACCTTCTGGTCTAATTTACAGAGGAATCCGTTCTTTTACCGCTGGTAGCATCCTTAGCAACAGCAATTCATGCCACGGAAAGCTAACAGATCGAGAGAGTCTCTTTCTGACGTTAAGATCTACGTACTCATCGAAGTGTCAAAATACGCATCCATCAAACATGCTAAGACCAAAGAAGAACAAGTAGTCATTATTATAAAAAGAAAATGACATAAGCAGGCTTTTAAAAAAGCTTGTATGAAAGACAGCCTTAAAGTAACGAGCTAGCGCCGAATACTGTCTTGTCAAACATAGGGTTCCTTGATTTTAGCAGTTTTACATACAGCATATCGGTGTAAGAAGTATGAGGCCGAACACCCGTACATATAATCGATTGGCCGCGCTATCTGTTCTTTATTGCGGTATAAGTATTTGCTCATACCGTTAGCCCCATGTCTTTCATTCGTCCCCCAGTGAGATTTCTTTCATTTTCACATACATCTACCAAAGAATCCATATTAAGTGGCACATACTATGCACGATCAAATGTCAGCTTGTACATTTGTTATTTGGATTCAATTATAATAAACATACACATTATCATAGCACAAATATTTTAGTGCCCCCCCCCCCCCTGTTTCAGTACTCGTATAATTTATGTTTTATATTTGAAATAGCCATCACACGCGCGTCCACGGTGACTGGGGTATGCCTGCAGAGGTTTGCAGATGATTTTTTCCTGCTGTGACGAGTTCCATGTATCGACTGAGAAATGAATATCTTCTCAAATATCTAGATCAGAGGCTTATCCTAGGCTCTGAGTGGTATATTACTTTAAATATTTTATGTTGTTGATTCCATTGCTCAACCAGGGCAGTTTCCATTTCGTAGTCATATTTACCTAAGTGACACTGTAAACACACAGACTTTGGATCGTTTCACTAAACCTACGTAAATGTGTTCTTCAAAACGAATTTTGTCGGAGATTTAAAACCATCAATATGTGATTTACCCGCGCGTTGAAACGGAACAAGTAACATGATGAAATATCATCCGACATTGTGCTCGTATTAGTAGGAATATTAGGTTCTTTATCTGAAATCGAATAAAAAATAGTCCCACAAAATAAGCGGTTTATCAAGAGACAGTCGTTGAAATAGGAGCCACTGAAAGGTGGCATTTTGCTTCCATAGCAATGCCAACCTTACTCAGGCTTTGATATTTCTTAACAGTCTTCGATAGAAGTTTTTTTTTGCAAGTCCGACAGACATTTTACACATGTCCATTCGCCACAATTATCGTAACAAATGCCCAGCTGGTTAGATCTCAGTGGTTCCGTCCATGTGGTACATGAGTACTTACAGTGCGGTCCGGGGTCTACCTGGATATCACTGCCAGCTGCGAGCAAGACTAGCAGGTGAAATGCTAGGGCTAGTACATGCCTTGTGCGAAGTTCCTGTGCATACCGCCATTGTTTCCTATGTCCTACATCCTGGATACCATGCAGCCAGCGTACGAAAAATTGGGTAAAGCTTCCAGCCCAACGTTCTTGAGGGTCACATCAATAGTTGTCAAAAGTACTGTTCTAATGGGGTCCAGGTATCCTTAGTAACATATACCGGGGCTTTTTGTCCACATCTCGATAAAGAGTTGCACGAAAAGCTGCAATTCTCCTGAACCAGAAAAAGTTTTTTCTGGGCGCATGTGTACTATCTGTTGCTGAAACTTTGAACTCTTCTGTTACAAACATTACATAAAGCCTTAGGTCATCAAATGGAAGAATGATCTGTTAAATCATTGCAATTTAAAATCGATAGGAAACAAGTTTGGACATTGAAAAACGTATTTTCTTCTCAGCATGCTCAAAATAGAAATGTTCCTGAGATAAACTTAAACATGAGACTAAACAAAGTCTCAGGAGCCAACATTCCGGCAAAAATACTGGAACTGACAGAACAAGCAATTTCAAATGTTTTAACTACTTGAGAAACAATTCCATGCCTGTAAACACTTCCCCCAATATGGTAAAGCATGCAAATGTAGCCCTGAGTTTTTAAACATCGGTTAATTAGCATGACCAAAGAAAATTACAGGCCGGTCAGTGTATCACATCAGCTCTTAAAAAACCTTTGAGGTGGTCATGGGTGACCAAAATTGTGAATTGTTTCAAAGGATATTGTCCTGCCATCTTATGAAATTCAACCCGAAATGGGGAATACAGTGGGATGATCTTGATGGATCTGAGAAAAGCCTTTGACTGTTTATCACACAACGTACTGACTGAAAAGATGAAATGGCCGATGGCCTGAATGACCAAGCGGCTTAAGCGATGTAATCGTACTTAAGGTGGAAGCTGTGAAACTAGTGCCCAGTGAGACTGGCAACTTTAGATTGCGATCACCCATTTGAATTTTCCACAAGTACATTAAACCTATATATTTTCTGATTACTACATATCCATAGATTTGTATCCATAGAGTTTTTGTGCAGGATTGGAATTTTTTGAGATTTTGTAGCATTCTTTCTGACTTGGTAAGATTTTCACATTTTTCACGCAGAAGTCACAAAAAATTGTTATTTTTTTTGTCAGTTGAAATCAGGCGAAATTCAAAATATATATCCATGTCAAGGATCGAATCCAATGGTTAGTCCTGAAATGGCATAATAAAAAGTTACAAAATTTTTAATTCAGTCCTGACAGGTTGTTCATTTTCCTTCTATAAATTGCTCCAAAAGTCATGGAAGGGGTTGTCAGAAAAAAAATCCTGGGAACCGTTCCTGGATATGATATTTTTCTCTTAATGTCCGTTGATTTTAATGTGATACGGCAATTTGTACGTTTGTGAGGCGAGATACAAATTGCAGAGGTTTGGCAAAATACAGTTCCGAGAAAATCGCATTGAAAGAAAAAGTTGCCAATTCTTACGCATTTATGGCTGTAATATGACTCATACTCATTTCTTCTGTCCTGTGTTCTAACTATTGTGTGAAATAAACTTGTAGCTTTACTGCTGTGATGTTGTCATTAAACAAAAGTATATTTTGTGGCTTAAATCTCGACTTTTTTTAACTTGGGAACATCACTCTTGGCTTGTTTGGGTGTGGGTTCACATGCGGCTTTCCATATTTGGGGACCAGTAAGTGGATTGGGCTAATTTGTTTTTACATCCATCAAAGTGATCAGAACAATGGTAGTGATTAGTCTGAACTGGCCCATTCTTCTCTCCACGGCTTATGGTTTCCTGTGAGTGACCCTTGTCAATAGCTCAATTGGTTTCCAGCGGTCATGGACTAATGACTGTGCAAACAGTGACCTGGTTCATTATCATGCCCATGCAAACAAAGCCATGTGCCCGGCACTGTTTAAGCTTTTCATTGTAAACCAAAGTTTCGAGATCAATTATCTCATGTAAATTTTATGTTCACATATCTGAGTTTTTGGGAGCATGTAGACTATCCAAAAATATGAAAAAGTGATGAGAGGTTATCCAAAGGTGCAGCTTCAGACCTTCCACCTCAAGCGACAGATCACAAAGATTGAAAATCGGTCAATTTTGTAATTCGCAGAAGTATCTGCTAAAAGTCATTACCCACGGATCTAAATTAGGCCCGTCGTTCCTTCACAAACACACACACACACACACACACACACACACACATATTATTATTATTATTATTATTATTATTATTATTATTATTATTATTATTATTATTATTATTATTATTATTATTATTATTATTATTATTATTATTATCATTATTATTGAACATCCGCGATCGGAGAAATTAAAAGTACATTCAAATGACTACATCGAAATGATAAAGACAGATAAAATACACCATGCAGAAAGTAAAATAACTACTGAAGTATGTAAAATGAGAGATAAAAAACAGTCAACCAACATAGCTAATGCAATGCCACTGCATTGGGGAACATTACCATAGTACATACAAATAAAATGACACAATGACACACGGTAAAACATCGAAAGTATGCAAATTAAAAAAAAATGAATCAATTATGTCATGTGGGTCCGCACAGAGGTTCGGCCGCTACCGCTGCCCCCCTCTGGCGACCCCAGGAGCACCTAGTCATGATATTGATATTATTTTATATTATCCCGTCCATGTTCCGGGAAATAAAAGGAAGGTACGTCAAAAGATATATATATATATATATATATATATATATATATATATATATATATATATATATATATATATAAAACGCCTGAGAATAGAATGCAGTACACCATATATATATATATATATATATATATATATATATATATATATATATATATATATATATATATATATATATATATATATATATATATATATATGTATAAACGATTTGTATTACACCATAACAGGACCACCCAAAAATTCCGCAGTTGACGAATCATTTTCTGAAAGTAACGACGGCTCTGCTGCTGTCAAGAACCTTCTCAAGCAGTGCACAACGGCTGCTATTAAGTGGTTAACTGTAAACATTTTAGGGGCCAACCCGGATAAATTCCAGTGCTTCTTACCGGATAAACACCTAAAAGAGGCCATCAAGATTCAAAACCAGACTACTCAAACCAAGGAGGTTTTTAAACACCTTGATATTAATTTGGAAATGAGCCTTAATTATAAAAGCCATATAAACGAAATTTGTAAGAGGGCCGGAAAACAAATAAAATTGTTAAGATGATGCTCGCATCTCGAGTTTCAAGTCGAACAAGTCTAAGAGGTATAGCAATACAAGTCTATTAAATTCTAAATAATATGGTGCCGAACACTCTCAGTCACCTTGTTACAACGCGTGTAACAACACACCACTTGAAGTCAGGACCAAATACTCTCTGCCAACTCAGTTTCAAAGCTACTAAGCATGGTTTACACATCACACATGTATTTGTCACCTACAGTTTTGACAGTCTTTGTCCGGACTCAAGACATTGTAACAATTTTAACCTTTTTAAAAGTTTAATAAAAAAAAATGAGACCGACCAGATGGATCCTGCAAAAGTATCATTTGTCGCCAGTAACTCGAATTACTTTTATCCACCATGCTTCCCTCCTTCACTTGGTGCTTCCAACTCGGATTCCCGGATGCGGGTCCGTGGCCGCCCGGATTCCTGGATGCGAGTCCGTGCCTGCCGGGTGGCCAGTGGGAGTATGGACATCGATCTGGTCCTTCCAAATTTGAATTCAACTCACCTTTTCCCTCTTTAATTCGGTGAACTCGGACTCGTCGGGTTCGAGTTGGGGTCCCATGGAGTGGATGGATTAGGATGAGGGCTGTTTGATCGTCTCATTACCGTATTTTTATCAGTCAGAAACGTCCACCAATATTCCTCCATAACTACCGCATTTCATTTTTGTTAAGACTGATACATATTATACATATGTGACCATCTAAATTTTAACTATAAATGCCTTCCGTTCATAATTTTTAAAAGTTGTCTTTTATTTTATTGCCTCTATATACCTTCTATGTCGAACAGACTAGCTATTCTGAGCTAATATTCAAACGTTTAGTACAGTCAAGAAGAATTGTTTATACTTGTATGTTTATCTGCATCCGACTATAAAAGTCATCTCGCTAAAAGCATCCGTGTTGGTAAAACAATGTTAAAATGGCAGCAGGCAGGTGTTGGTTACGTGAATAACCCATTTTCGGAAATCGCTCCGCAAAAAGGGTTCACGTGCCAATGTGTTTAGAGAGTACGACACATGGGTATACATATTTAAAAATTCATGTTATAATGCCTTTAAATGATTTGCTTTCATTAATAGGAGCGCCTTTTAAATCCTTTACAAAAACATGAAAACTGCTTAAATATGCTACATGGATTTTTTTTATGTACGTATATTAACTGTACAAATATAACCTTTCGTTCTTTCATGTGTGGCTTCTATATGTTATGTGCTTTTGCTTACAAGGTTTACATCTTTCAATTATGCATAGATCATGTGGCTACTTTTTTCTTTGAAAACTTTAACGTATGGCTCCGCCCCTCGACAGGGTCACACCATTGCAGCCATGGCACCCAAGTATGAAGTCTAATCTTGTGGTCAGCTGTGGTTTCTCTTCATAGATTTTGTGTGAGAACTAAAAAAAAAAAAAAAAAAAAAATCTTCCTCGCGCTCTTTAAGTTTGAAGAATGCGTTATATATTTTGCTGTCTAAACTTGGAATCGCGTTTGCAATTGGCGTGTAATGGAATACTGAACATATACGTTGTCGATTTTTGGCAACCTGAATTAAACAGCCGTGGTTTGGAATACAAAATCTTATTTCACCAATTAATCTACTGACGACCGAGTGAACAGGTTTCGTCGAAACACTCCGGGCACAATGCCGGCGGACTATGCGGAATGAAGTTGTTGACTGGGCATACTATTATAGAAACAAAAACCCATACGGCTTTCGACATATCTGACACATGTTGATATTTTTAATGGGAAGAGTTGCATGGCTATGTATTGGCGCTGGGACCCCCGGGGCTATATCAGGTATATGATGAACGCCTAGTGTTCATTACTGCTGGCACTGGGCAGTGGAGAGTGAAAGGACCACACCGAAGGCTGTCTGAGAAAGGTATTTATGGGATGGAACAAAATGTGTCTGGTGTCCTAAATACAGTGACCATAAATGAATAATTATACACACATCCTGGATGTCTCATGTGCCTGATAAAATACGGCGCCAATGTATGTTCAGGTATTGTGAGTTGAATATATTTAGAAGATCCACAGAGATTCTAGTAGCATGTACGTATGTACATATGTATATATGTATACTCCCGCTTGCAAACGCTTTCAAACATGGAATATGAGAAGTAGTAAAAGCGTTGGAACACAACACTTAATTCATAGAAATGTCCACAGCATTTCATAAATCCATCTACATGACACAAGGTGACTGACAATAGCGCGTAATTAAAAGAAATAATGCAAATTAACCCGAGTAAGCATGGCGCATTATAGGCAAGCGGCCAGAGACCCATTTTGGATAATTTAATTAGCCCACCGTACAGAAAGCTACAACATGATTTTTATTTATCTTTAGGGTCCCCTAAAATTATTTTTCCCTGTTGTCCTCAGTTACCTGTGTTTGGTAGCCATGGAAACGGCATCTTTAAACGTCACCCTTTTTTTTGGCAAAATAGTTCATTTTAGTGCAATCTGCTATTGCTTGTTAGCAAACTATCATATCTATATTGCTTTCAACAAACCAAATATACATTAAATTAATTTTTCCATACTAATATAAAGCTTCTCTACTCCCAGACAGGTAATAAATGCTACAACGTGAAACTTGAAATGTAAAAATCAGGCTTAATTATAGGTAGGACCATTTTACTTAAAGTCGTCAAAAAATGTCGAAAAGGCAACGAGTACCATGTGCTCTTTTTTTACCCCAGTATCTTATCATTATTTACATGCAAAGCCTATCTTCCTCTTTTCTTATGACTTAAATTGCACATTGTGATAGCAGATACCATACTATTTATTATATTCACTAATAATAACTACTAATACCAGACATTTCTAAGATTTTTTTTCAAAATAATTAACTTGTCGATTAAAAAATCAAATCTTGCATACGTGTTGATCTTGGCATATTAATCAGTACAGCAATATTAATTTATTTTGATATATTATAAAAAACATACACAAAAAACAAAAAACTTAATTTCACGATTAAAAAAATGACATATTTTTAGTAACTTTGGCAGTTTTTATGTGGAAAAATTTTCCATGGTTAAACCAAAAGTTTCCTACATGTAGTTCTTGTTGGGCGTTGGTATCGTCAAATCGAATATTTTGGGCCTCTCATCCTGAAATTACAGCAAGTAGTAGGACCTGTCGGGTTCAATTCACGTGTTCACTAACGCTGTCAGACACGCTGTACAAGCCGCCACATTCCTAGCAAGTGAGTGTTGCAAGTTTTGTGACACACATATTAACTATACATGGCTCTTAAGAGTCTTTCTGTTTTGAATTCAAGACTGGGTAAGTATCTTGCTTGCCTCGATGCAATAATAATGATAATTAGAAACCATGTCATTATACAAGGGATGAGTTTCATTGGACACTTAACATTATTTTGAACATGCTTTTGTTTAAGAGTGCAAGAAAAGGGACTGAGAAATAAGCAAAACTTCTGGTAATTCTGCTTCCAGGCATCACATATCACGAAGTAATTGAATGCAAAATGAATTTCAGTTTTGTTGAACATAGAGCTGCAATACGGGATAAAAATTGAAGGCCTGTCATTCGCGAAAAAATGCGACTACCAGTCGATAACAGCACTTTTAATTGTAATAAAACAATAATTGGGGAACCGTCATTCAATAGAAACAAATTAAATAAATGAACGGACGGACGAACGAGCGGACGGACGAACAAAACAAACAAACAAGCAAGCAAACAAATAAATAATAAAACGAATTTATAGATCTACCATGAAACGCTAAATTTTGAACAATTAGTAAACAATAACAGATAAATAAACTTAGTTAGAATGTGACGAGCGATTAAAAAACCCCAGTTAGACTTGTGGGTCACCCAAAAATATATGTGCAAAATTATGTTTACACGTTATTTTTCTTGATGCAGGTTTAAACTTATTTTATTTCCTGAAAGAAAACACTATCGGGGAGCAGGCAACACCTATATGAACCCGTCTCTTGATGTTGAAATTGATGTTAAAATTTTAGCTTAATTTAAAGTCAGCTGTCCATATATATATATATATATATATATATATATATATATATATATATATATATATATATATATATATATATATATATATATATATATATATATATATATATATATATATATATATATATATATATATATATATCACCTTGACATTAAAAAATAAATATAGGCCCTATAATGGACAAAAGGACGACCACTAGATTCGAACTCACTACATTCTGTTTTAAACACACACGCTCTACCACTACGCTACCAGTAGTTCTACATGTTAATGCGTATATAAATTTATGTACTTCAATACGTTTCATCCATTTGGAGGGAGGGTTACAGAAATATAAATGTGGGACACGGTCATATCAAGTTGATCGTGAAATGAATTAAAGCATACTCTGCATAATACTACATATCCCAATAAGACTGATAACGTTTCAATATAAGCCCAAAGCTACAGGTGTGAACACGTTATGGCGTTACACATGTTTTTATTTCTAAAATTGGCTGTCTTTTTACATTCAAAGACTTTAAGCCAATCCATATAGCAAAGCATCTTTTGTTTCTACTATGGGTCACAGCTTGGAGATGGACAGTTTTTTTTCTTTCTTTCTTTCCTTCTCTCCTTCCTTCCTTCCCTCCTTCTTTCTTTCCTTCCTTCTTCCTATCACATCGTTGAGCTGCTCAATAAGACTTGTATTATTAAAGTATATTATATTATAATGAAGTGAGACACATGGATTCGAACCTGTCGCCTTTTGAATGTAAGCTATCCACTCTCACACAGGTTCTTGACAATTTCGGTCAGTTGGCAGACGTGTTGCTATAATCGCTGCTGTACCATAGAGCTAATAAGAACATGTAATTGCTATGAAAATTCAGTTAGTATTGATAACAACATACACATCCGTTTTTCAACACATAAAGGATATATGATTTAAAGAGAATGTGCGATGCAAGTCTAATAATAAGGCTTATACTACTACAGATGATGATGATGATGATGATGATGATGATGATGATGATGATGATGATGATGATGATGATGAAGAAGAAGAAGAAGAAGATGAAGAAGAAAAAGAAGAAGAAGAAGATTATACGATGCTAATAATTTATTGCACACCCATTCTTTTTGGGAAAATAAAATACGGCTAATACATCTGAAAAGTATAATAAGGATAACCGTCATTTTGTTGAAGGTACGTTCTCCACAGTATAATAATAGATTTTTTGTGTGATGGTAGTAATACCTAAGGTCCAAATTAGCTAGTACCGTCGGTAGCCGCTAAAGCGCCAGGGTCATTTCCCGGTGCACCTTGTGGCAGGTTAGGTCGTTTCAATATAGCAGCCATATTGCGTCATAGTTGAAGTACAGGGAAAAGACATCGCAAAGTTGATCGTTATTTTCCAATGTACTACGGAAGTATTTACAAGCTACAATGGCAGTCTACAATTGCAAAGTTCCTGACTGTAAGCCAGACACAAGAAAACTGGGTATATTGGATAAATACCCCTTGATGCAAGGGGTAGCTTTCCACAGTTTTAGAAACATAGAAACGACGGGTGTGGTTGAATATGGTGAAAAGACCAGATTATTATGAACCACCAGTCAAATTTGACAGAATTTGTTCCAGACATTTTGTTGGGGTAAAGCTCTGACACAAGAGCACCCAGTGCCCACGTAATTTCCGTGTAACAACTGGACGATTGCAGAAAAACAACGCACAACAAACCGATGGCAGAACCGTGTGAGACGGCCGAGGATCGAGTGACCTACCCAGCAACGGAGAAAGGACAGTTGCCAAGTAGAAAGCGGCGGCGAGATCGCTGCCGTTGCAATGGTAGCTCACAATGCTGGCTAATTTGGAATAAATCAATCAATCAATCAATCAAACAATCAGTCAATCAATCAATTAATTAATTGAGAAAATAAATAAATAAATAAATAAATAAATAAATAAATAAATAAATAAATAAATAATGGAGGCCAAAAAAAGAAAACAATCCTCGTGCATTCTAACGCATGCTGATTCGAACACCCCACCCATACTTCTAACGTACACCGTCCTAGCCATTATGCCACATACACATTTTTTATTTTGAAAGCCTATGTGCATACAATGATTTAAAAGACAATCTGATTTTGCTTCAGATTATCAAAATGCAAATTACAATGAGAATATGGACAATCCTGAAGTACCAAAATGCTCTCAGCAGCATGCAAAAGTCTTTTCCATAAATTCTTTTATTGTAATATAAAACAAATAAAATGAAAATATACCAAAAAAGGCAATATAATCCATGCAGAAAGAATTGCAACTTCTTAAAACTGTTACAATAGTGGTGACTGTAATATAAAGTCACGATATTATTATCAATAAAGCTCTAAGATTGGGTTTCATGGCTTCAATACAGTACAATATACAAAAAATGTGAAATCGGGAGAGTAAATATATACTTGTATGTATGCTTTGTTTTCTTCCCCTTAAAACAACCAGAAGTAAGGACAACATGCCGAAATATTATCTCCAAAGCTAAAGATAGATTTAGGACATGTTGTATATTTCTGTACGGTGGGGTAATTAAACTCCTAAAATATAGCTCTTTTTTGGGAGTTGGCAGCTCGCCTATTAGTTCTCTGACACTTGTGTACTCAAGGATAATACTACTGCTTTAAAAGAAAGAACGCCTCCGTTGGTTTAACAGAGAGTGTGGAAAATACGACGTTTAAAGAGTATTTGAAGACCACCATGATTTTATGCGATATGGTCAAGGGACACTTGTTCAAACTTAATCGAGTTTAGTACGAATGGTTGTTCTGAAAATGGGATAAAGTTCAGAATGTGGTGATCACAGTGACTGGCATACAAACATACATACATTGAGGTTATAACGGGGGTTTTAAAAGAGCTCTTTGGAGCCAGCATGCCCTCCCCCCCCCCCACGCCTGCGTGCATCCCTGGAAGCTTCACAGTTTAAGAGGGGAGGGTCATTGGAACGTAAGAATGTGGCCTTTCACAGCACGAGGTAGCCAGGAGGATGCAGCGTTCTGTATGCAGTATGTACAGCTGATAGAGGCACTATCGGGAGACAAGATAATGCGACAGAAGACGGGCTCTGGGAGACCACGAATGTGACGACAGAGGGGACCGCCGGAAAATTTCGCAGCCGGAAAATTTCCCAGAAATACACCGGCTTTTTCCAAAAGGCATCACGGAGCGAATACAAACGCCACACATACCCTCCACAGTAGGCCCAAGTGCTATGCCAACAGGAGCGTTCTCTTTCTATAGCATGAGGATATGTATGTATCTATGTATGTATACACACGTTCAACTTTACAACAACAACAACAAAAAAGTGACTTGTCTCTTCTGTGCGAAAGATCTGGTTCTGCAGACAGAAATCAGCAAAACTCACACAGAGGTAGGTTCGATTACACGGTAAATGTAGAAATGGGGATCTTAGTGTTTATTATCGAAATTCCAAAATGCCAATTTCTTACCATGTTTGTGACAGGTTAGAATTTACAATTTATTTTAGGAAACTAAACGCTGGAAATGGTTCCTCAATAATGATATCTTTGAATTCACGTAATTCGCCATTTACATCTCAATGTCGCCGTCATGATGTTGCCTGACAAGGCTAATAAAATCTGTAAAAATAACTTTAAAAGTATCATTTGCAACACCGCAACAGATATATGAGTGACTGGCAGTTTTGCAGGGTAATGTCCTTGTTGTACCGGTTCCCAATGAGACGCCCGGGTTCCGATTGCGATTGGTGCAGAAGTCTCTGAACTGGACATGAAAAAGCATTACTACATATGTTTTAGGCAATCAAAACAACAACAAACACACAAACAAACAAAAAATAAAAGTAAAAATATGACAGAAGAGGAGAAGTCCTTCATTATATGCAACTTAAAAAGGCTTATACAGAATAGTTCGCTTGTCCTTGCGGTATCTGTGTGGCATCGCTGTCGGCCAGTAAGATAACCGGAAGTGTAAACAAGCCAAATCGGTGGACTGGCTCTACCATTCTTAAAGGAGTTCTCATCTTGAGGTTATATGTATAGCAAGAATTGATAGCACAGTTTGTTCGCGATGCTGTTGATAAAATTTTGTAAAGAACTAATTCAAATGGCATACATATCCCGTTGCACCAGACAGTAGCGTGGTCTACGATGCCGTTAACAAATTGGCTTTGCGCGCTGCATCGCCACCACACGAAAGAATCCGAACTCGCTGCTTCAAAAGTTTTTCAACAGGACCAAACTGTTCGTCCTGGCGTTTACAATTTTGGTATATATTCGACTTGAATTGAAATCATGAGCGCCACAAACGCTATGTCGATCTGAATGAGGAACACTGAAATGAGGATCTAGACACATGTGCTGAAAAACATGGCAACTACTTAATAGCGGGACAAACATGTGTACCGTGGGACATATAAAATGGTTATACAAGTTTTGAACAGGCTTTATGGGTACTTTATTCAGATATAATTCTCCACAAAGACATTCAAAATTTCTGGCACGATGTCAAAAAATTAGTCATTTCACGCTATCTGAACTTTGAGACTCATCCTTTATAATAGATCTTATGTGCGCCAATCGGTACCACCGATAGTTTAACAAAACTTCGATGCCCAAACAGTAGCTAAAAACAAACAGAAGGCGTTAGCAAAAGAGCCACGCCATTCACTTTCATTTGAAAGCATATATGATATGAAATTTTGATGTTTACTTTGATCGAAACCCATTTTTATTTCTCCAAAAAGTACGCGGAAAACAGGGCAATGTCCTATTTTAACTCCTCATGCACCGAAAGTAAGTGGAAACAGAAACCGACAGAAAAGCAAATTTATTGGTGAGGACCACATCACTGTGTGAAGACAAATAGAGGGGCGGCGCCCAACGGGTTCAAGAAAAATAACTATACAAGACGTCACAGATACGAAAAAGAAATTGAAGTCCACTTTTTCTCCATGAAACTATTAAATAGTGTAATACACTGCCTGTCTTGTCCTACTCTGGAGCCTACGCGGCTATTCCAAGTCTGTCTGTTGCCTTAATGTATTCGTAGACTATATCAAAAATTATTTCATTTTGCTGGATTGAGCGTGTTTTTGGAGCCCTGCGATAAAGTCGAAACTGCGAAGGCTGCAGAATGAATAACTCTAGTTTGCAATTTATCTATAGACGTTATGTAAAAAGGACAGTCGAAAAAACAATGGACAACCATTTAGTCGTTACCATTCCAACAGGCACACATGATATATGTTTTTTTTTTAAATCCCTTTTTGCCATCAGTTCATATATGTGGCTGTACCAGTTCAGGTCACAAGGGGATTACACCCACATGTTGATGTTTGGTTTCTATTACTGTTTTTTTTCCCTTCATGAATAGAAGTTGAGGATATCGCAAAATAATTCGCTTTTTTTGAAATAACCACACCACTTGTTAATAAGAATCAAAATACGCCCAGAACAGAACCATGAAGGACGCCCCCACTTTGATGACGAACCAAGCACTGCCACCCTCTGCATATGTCCATCTAGGTAATTACCGAGCCACTGCAACAGAGGTCCATTTTTACCATATTTATGTAATTTGCAGAAGAGACGTGGATGGTACAGGCGATCACAAGCTTTACTTATGTTACAATTTACCACTCTAACGCCACTGTACATGTCCATTTCATCACACAAATGATGCTACAAATGCATGATTGGCCGCGGTGTCATATGGTAATATGTAAGCGGCTGGCACCTTAAACAGCGAGCACAGCTTTAATCCTTATGGTATATATATATATATAAAATGTACGTATACATACACACATATGTAGGTATATACACACATTAAAAATTATATTTTATAACAATACCAACATCGGGACACGACCTAGGCCTTAAAATGCGTGCCAAATGGGGACGTAAAACTGTGATTGCTGCAGAATCCGAAAAGATTCTTATATAATTCATAAAAATGTGTGTGTGTGTGTGTGTACCATGTGATTTACAATATAGCGTTGACTGGTAGTTCACATTTTACAATGAGTATTGAAAAGTAATGGGTAATAATCTAGGGGTAATAAATTGAAACAAGTTGCATAATATTATAGTCATACAGTGATAACATGTTGAGCGTTCTGGCGTTCAACAGCTGGCTGCCAATGTAGATTCAGGTGCTCAAGTGCTATGCGTTTTTTTTCTTTTTTGATAGAGAGTGATATAATGGGGATGTAGATTTGTTGTTCTTGTCACTGTTGTCATCACCATAATCCCAATTTATATAGTTACCATCATCACTGTGACTATCATTGTTATCACCATCATCATCACTATGACCGTTATCATTATCATCGCCATGACTTTTATCACATTTTTGTCACCATCACTGTGACCATCATCCATCATCATCATTATCGTCATCACCATAACCTTTATCATTGTCATCGCTTTTTTGTCACCACGACCATCATTGTCACCATCATCACCATGACCTTCATCATGTTTTTTGTCAGCATTGTCATCCACATTATCATCACCATCACCATCATTGTCCCCCACCACCATCACCATCACTGATTGTTGTTTCATCTTCATTCTAAGTTGACTCTTGCTCGCCCAAAAGTTCAGCTGGCATAGTGGCACATACACACTTGCTAGCTGTAGACCTATACTGCTGTGACAGCTTCTTAATTGTAATTAACACAGTGTGTGAAAAATCAATTGGAGAGTACTATATGGATATTTTTAGTTTGGCAAAAGTGGAAAAAAAAACTACGGAATGTTAGGTTTTCAGCAACCGCCCCCTCCCCTCCCTCCACAGCAGTTAATTGAGACAACCACACTTTGTCCTACTTGGATGTGACTTTCACTCTGCAACTTTCCACACTCATATGGCAACGACTTAAGAGAAAACTTTACGCTGGGAGGAAAGGCACGGCTCAACAACTTTCGTGCCGGAGAGGTAGGCACTTAGACGCTCAGCAAGTGACTGCAGTGTGAATATCGTCTGCTAGAGCTGAGCTGTTACCTGATGCAGAGAGGGAGGCACGCTATAGGTCTAGAGAAACCACAAGAGGATTTAGTTTTTAGTTTAAACATATTTATTTCAGCTGGATCGCCCTATAGTACATCTAAATGTCACTAATCGGGGGGTTCTCCAGAACATGGAGTGGCACACAAAAAGTATATTACAAAACACACAGAACAAAACATGAACAAAGTTACTCAATTAACAAAGAAGCTGTACACATGTTTCAGATTTGTATCCCGCATACAGGAATCAAAATAAAAACGTCATCAATATGCAAAACAAAGAACGATGGTTCACTACGGGTAGAATGCACACACATATATGTATACACTGTTCACAATATTACAGACCAGTGGTAAAAAATAAATAAATAAATGAATAAATAAGTAAAATAAATAAAAAAAAAAATAAAAATATAAATTTCATAGGACACATGAGCAATAAATTTGTGCAAGTCAGCGACTAACTCAATCGACATGACTGCTTGTGCACAACAGAGCTAACATATGAAGCGTCTTGTGTCTACGATGTATCTGTGGAAAGCATCACAAATTTGTGTGTTGAGGGGAGTGGACAATTCGTCGCTACCAAAGAGAAGGATATGAGCTAGCCTGTCACTTGCTGTGTGTATAATCAGATTCGGGTGGACGCCGGGAGCAATAATGGGGATGACGGTGTTGAAAAGTTTAATTTTGTGAGTTGAATACTTTGGACAAAAGAACAGAAAATGTCTTCAATGGGGTAGGAACAGGAACATGTGGGTCGTGGGATGATGTTGACTTTAAAGAGATCAAAGTTAAGTCTCGAGAATCCAAGACGAAGCTGGGTATGACAAATGTTGGCAAATCTGTGTCCTTGGGTATAGTGAACAGGAACATGGTCCACTGCTAGTAGAGTTGCTTTGAGTTTTGATTTAAATATTTGGAGGGAATTGAGTCTCTTATGTCAGAAGGAAGATTGTTCCACAGCTTAATAGTGTCAGGAAGGAAGGATTTGTCTAAGCGATTAATTTTGCAATTAATGGGACGTATGGAGCTAACGTGGCGAAGGTTTCGAGCATTGATAGTTGGGGGAACTAGCTGAGAGAGATGGGAGGGTGTTATTAAGTTGTGATACATTTTGTAAAGAAGAAGTAACTTAAAGTACTTCCCTCTGCAGGCGAGTGTTGTCCAACCAAGTTCACGTAGGAGATTGGCATGTGATGTGTGTCTTAATGCACCTGTGCATATTTTAGCGGCTTCAAACTGTATGGATTCAATAAGATCAGAAAGGCCGTGACCACAATTGTCAAAGAGCACACAACCATATTCAAGAATTGGTCGAATCATAGTTAAATAGAGTTAGATCAGAGCTTTGCGGGAAAGTTTATATTTGAATCTACGCAGAAGGGCAATTCGTTGGCTAGCTTTGGTGGTAATGCGAGTAATGTGAGCATGGCAGGATAAATTGCTACTGAGAGTAATACCAAGATGCATGTGTGAGTTTGCCTCAGGTATTTCAGAGTCTCCGAGACGAACGGGTGGATGGTGTGGTTTAACAAGTTTAGTTGAAAATATCACAGAAAATAGCATTCAACTTCATATTCAAGTGATGCGGGTTCGTCAATATTTAATACCTGTGAATTGAGTGTTGATCTTTTCTCTGTGAACAGTGAAAACGTTAAGAAAAGCATAATCGAGATTTTTATAGGGGCCTATAATTCCATGATTCCTTGAACTGCATTTATTTCATCTGGTGAAATGTGTTTATCCCGATGGGAAGCCTCTTGCCTCGGGTTTCCACAATCGCATATATAAGACGTTGACATTGGTGGTCACCGCAATATTGTAAATGAGGTATAGGCCTACTATGGAAGGTAGGCCTAAAACCATTCGCCTCTTTTATTTCAGTAAAAGTGTAAAGTGCCACCAAAATTAATTACTATAAGCATTAGATTGGAATATAATGATCGTGAATGTAATTTGTATAGATAGGCCTAACTTAGTTGATCGAAACGTAACAAGTTGAAGCATCGATTTCTTTTTCCCTAAAATCACAATGAAGACTCCAGACACCCTTGCAAATAGTGACACCTTTTAAGAGATATCCCTACACCAAATTTTGGTATTAATTATCAACGAATCTGAGCAAAAAGACGGGCTCGCTCTCTCTCTCTCTCTCTCTCTCTCTCTCTCTCTCTCTCTCTCTCTCTCTCTCTCTCTCTCTCAATATTGGAGGCGTGGCCCATTCTATTACGTAACACCGATTGGCTGGTATTATGAGAAACGATGTTTTCCCTAAAGAAATTGAATATGAAGTTGAATGCTATTTTTTCAGAAACTTTTCCTTTATTATTTAATAAAGATATGGGTCATTAGCTGCTGCAGTGGATTGGTGATTAATGGCTACTTTCTATAGCATCCGAACAAATAAACAATGTAAATAAACAGACGTAGGATAATTGGTGGCCAAAAAGGTTTAAGGAAAACCAATGAGTCGTCTTCGATTGTGCTGTCAAAATTACTCTCCATAGACACAGACAGACACACGCACACGCACACACCCACACACAAAGACGGTCCGTCTCCAAAGCCATGCTGTTGATGGTGCACAAGCACTTTGTCAGTAACATTGACAGAACACACTCTTTTGAGGTAATAATACGCTGACAATACAAGAGTTGAGGCAACACATAGCAAGGGTTCGGCAATAATTTAAGGCGACTGCAGAAACAGATGGAGAGAGCTGGCGGTGACTGTACATACATCTCTGCAAGAACCCCACAGGATGCTGTTCGAGGACTCCACGGCTGTTTCTCTTGGAACAGTTGGCATTTAGAATGCATTACTTTTACTGTAATAACCGTCATCAATTAAGCAATTAACGCCTGAATGTAAAAGTACAAATTGTGCCATATTTATTTTGGGTTAAATTTCAGATCAATTAATAAGTTGCGGTCTTTGCGGGCGTGCATTTGATTAAATAAACTGCAAATGAGACTTACAGGAAAGTGTTTATTCTAGGCAGAGAAAATCCTGGTTCAACACCGAGGAGAGATTAATGCATATCTCATCGCTATTGATTGTGCAATAAATTTGACTAAGGAGCAGCTTGGATTGACGCTCACATGGAGTGACTGCCCAGTGAATTACACACTTAGAGTACAAAGGTCCTGAACACATATCGGGCTAATTGACCAAGTAGTTGTAAATTAGCTCAACCCTTTGAATCCCAGGCGCTAGTGATTTTCGAAACACACACCTTGGGCTCCCAGAGGGGTTTAGTTTCAACGTATTTATTGCAAACTTAAAACGCGAACAAAGTACACAAAAAGGCTAATCTGGGGGTTCTCCACACACAAAGACCCACATTATATATATATATATATATATATATATATATATATATATATATATATATATATATATATATATATATATATATATATATATATATATATATATATGGTGACAAAAAATCCTCCATACTGTGCTTCTTACCTGTTGCATACTGGCATTTCAAAAATAAATAGTGGCATATGTTGGAATATTTGCATTAAAATCGCACCTGTCCTTCATATTTCTCTAAAAGTTCAAACCCTATGGACCAATTCAGAGCAAATAACTAGCGGGGAAGCGTGCAGGGTGTGCATTGAAATAACATTGGCCTGTATATCTCCCCGAAACTTGTAAACAATTGGCCAATCAGAGCAATTCATTTCAAACCTATGGACCAATCAGAGCAAAAAACTGGCATGGAAGCGTACAGGTGTGCAATGAAATGGCATAGGCCCGTATATCTCCATGGGACTTGAAAACAATTGACCAATCAGAACAATTCACTTCCCCGGTGCTGCATAGGATACATATATGATCCCTTGGCTAGATCACTATACTGCTCGCTTAATTCCCTCAGAATCCGTATCCTCCCTGCACCGTTCTGTACAGGATAAGATACTGATCTAGTCACGGGATAGCCTTCATACACACACACACACACACACACATATATATATATATATATATATATATATATATACAAACATACATACATATATATATATGTGTGTGTGTGTGTGTGTGTACATTCATAAATGACACACATGACAAACACCAAATGACTGTGCTTCGTAACAGAGGACAATACAATCAAATTTTGAATTCAACTCCGGAACTACCAACTCTTGCTTAAATTTTACATGAAGCCACATGCAAAATATGCGCCCACATAAAACACTACAGTTGGCGACGGAAGGGCAAGTACTTTACCGGCTATAACTGGTCCGTCTCACCCAGCGGACTAGGCACGTGAGGGCCTACTCAGTTGGAAAAGGATACATAAATGCTAACCACCTACTGCTGGGCGCAGCCGAAGGGTGGAGGATTTTTCGGGACATCAATAAAATTTGTACCATCCTGCAATGAGAATATGAGAACGCACTCCTCTTTTAGTGATTGGCTATGTATCACAAATTATACACGACATTAATTGAAAATCTCGACATAATATTTTAGACCTTGGATTCGGAACCAAAATAAGATTGAGGAAAAAACATTATATGACCGTATGGCATGTACAATAACATTAACATGAAACCACTGGCCGTTCTGTGCCATAGCAAAAAAAAGCACAAACGGATCTAGCATTTTTTTCCCGTAATTTTGCAAAAAAAATGTTAGTTACTCATGTTATTCATTATAAATACACCCTATCTACCAAGGAAAGCATCAATACACGACTGCCAACTGAAAGTAATGATTCACCGCCTTTGCATCCGTTCTATTTCTTGACGATCATAGTATGGTTGTCATGTTATACACCATGGCCACGTTTCATTAACTTAACTTTCTTTAAATAAGGAAATAAAAACAGTATTTAGGATTTTGACAGATACTCTTGCCAATAATAAAGGCATTAGGCAATTTCTGAATTGGATAGCTGTATAACCAATGGATATACGATGATGCAGACGGATTTTGACTGCTGCTGTCTCGTATCATCGTATTATGAGACAGCAATATTGGCCTGAAGGGTTTCGCAGGCTGAATAAGCGCCGTTGTCTCGACAGCCATACGGGTGGGCCCAGCAAGCTGTCCACACAAGCATACTCTCTGTCGGGGCCCGCATTTTGCTTAAATCGTTGGGTGAATGCGCTACACTCACAAAATATCACCGCGATTTCTCACACCACCCCGAAATAGACTTGAATGTTTGGTCAATACACACTTTATGAGAAGAGTTTCTGTTGCTGTTCAAAGGTGAATTAACTCCCACGTATATTAACGTAAGATTTCCTTTATTGTGTATAGTCCAAATATTTTATGAATGGAAAATGACCTTTGAGTCTTTCAGTACCAAATTTTGGAAAGGGATCAACAGCTTTTCTCGGCGCGCATCTGGAATATTGTCTCTGAAACTATAGTGTGCTGATACTTGGATAAAAGGTCCTTTCACGAGAAACAGGAATCTGGGATCTTGATGATAACTCAGACTAGTTTGGCGTTAGTAGATCGACTTCAGTCGCTTTTGGCACTGGAAGAGTTAAATGTGTCAAAAATGTAATAAGGTCTATGAACTTTTATGGACGGAACAAAGCACAAGTTACTGTGCAGCAACGCACTTTCGTTCCACCAGTTTTAGATTTTGTCTCTTTGCGATGTTTCACGTACTCGCCGTGGTATCGTTGAGAAAACTATAATACTGCCAATGAAACTTTAAAAGAGAAAGGAAACGCTACTATTGGTATAGCCTTGTGGCATAATGCACAGGGTAAGTGTGAAGATTGTTGTAGGTCTGTGGTATCTTTTTTTATTTAACAAGTGCCTCCGGCTGTGCCCAGGTAACAAATTAAACCGACGTCAAAGGGCTAATGTATAAATTAAACCGACGTCAAAAGAGGCAATGTGTAAAAGGGGAAAGAACATCCATTTAAAACATGTTTCAACAAATGTCCAAGTTACGTAAAGCCTAACAAAAATATGTGTGTGGTTCTGGTTACCTGACAGACCCTACTAAAAAGGCCTAACCCTAAAATTAATGGAACAAAAAAGGTACTTTCAAGCCGCCCTTCCCTGATAAATATGGATCGACCCAGCCCAGTGCTAGAAACTCAGAGACCCAAGTGGTCCAAACAAGTACATTTTTTTCAGTGGGCCACATGAGACATATGTGTCCCAAAGAGCTAAAGCAAAACCCGAAGGCATGCTAGGGGGTCTGAGGGCATCCACCCCTTTCCCCAAAAAAATCGAATTTGAGCATGCACAATGGTGCACTCTGGGGATCGAGTTTCGAGTGGAAAATCTTGCCTTGACATGATTGACGAAATCACAACATTATAGTCATTATTGTACTGATTTGGCTATTTTCCCTCAGATTGTACAAAAAACTAATAGAAATTACTGATGTGGCTATTTTCCCTCAGATTGTACAAAAAACTAATAGGAATTAGCAAGCATTACTAAAAATAGATTTTTTTAAAAGACCACCGCCATGTTATCAATTAATAGGCCTATAAGACAATTTTTTGTATGTAGTTATGCATGTAACGCTTTAGGAAATTTACACACATGTTATGTTTATTAATTCGGGGAAAATTAACAGATAAATTATCCTTTAATTAGTAAGTTGTGTATTTTCTCTACAAAAGCAAGAGGAAAAAATGCATTCAGATAATCACTAGGCCTAAATGTAGGCCCACTTAACTTTAATCACTGAATGTTGATTGATTGATTATTCACACATATGCCAGCATTGTGCAATATTATTGCTGAATGCACACCAATCTATGATGCCTAAAATGGAGCACCAAATGCCTAGGGAATCTTGCCTTGGCTTATTTCCATGGTGGACCACAACATGAAAATAGCAAATATGATATCAGAAAAATATTAGGTTGCTTTGCACAGGTTTGTAGCTGGAATGCTTTATAAATAAATAAATAAATATAGGCATCAAAGTCATAATTTTTATGACACCAAGATACTGAAATTATAAATACATAAAGCAGTCCCTCTCCAGTACTCCCATCTCATGAAAGCATGCATCAAGAATGATTTCACCTTAATTTTGAAAATGTTCTTACATTCTTTCTCTTTGATATACCCTGTCAGATTCTGCATGGTATAATCATGGTACGCTAGTACCTGCAATTACCGACCCCAGTCTCCACCTGGTCAAAACATAGACCTGCTAGGGTCGGTCCATGGTGAAAGCGACCAGTTTTCATTGGCACGGGCGCTTTTGCAATGTTAAATAACCTGACGGGAACGACCACAGTGCTGTCCGACTGGAAATCTCTGTAGTAGCAAATTTAGATTTACTGGAGCATTTTCTGAACTTCTTCACATGAGAAACACTTAGTCTGGCTAAATTCTATAGCATTTTTCACGAACTGTGATGCAAAATTTTGCTCCAATGCCCCAGCTGGACAGCTCTAGACCAGCTGCAACACGCGACCAACGACCAGCAAAAACGTCCCACAAACGACCACCCGTAATAAAAAAGAAGTTCTAATCAACGGTAACAAAGTTAACAGAAAAACTGTCCATTGTGCCGTTATTTTGCAGTAAAATCAACTCAAACACAGCATTTTTTCCCATTTGTGTGGACGGTTAACTTGGACCGGGGAAATAATAGCTGCTGCAGATACAACAGCCACGGTGGTGCAGTTTCGGTATCTTGTATTGCTAGGTTCCAGGTGTCCGTTCGCCGAGTAACCAGGGGAAACGGTCGTCAACGCATTTTTAAAAGATGACTTACTATCTTAACTTTGGTGATACTGACTTACATGGGCACAAGGAAGTTGTACAACAGAATAAAGCACTATAAGCCTACACTTGACTCCGTCTTGCGCGCACAGATGCGCAGATTTTTGTACCCGTATGGTTCAGTATCACCTTAACTTTAATGTGCCCGCTCGGTTGTGTCTGAAGCAGTTATCATCCGTTAGTCATAAATCGGAATGCAAAACGACACCACCATTACATGCATGCAGACACAGTGAGTGCTAGGTTAAACATAGCGCAACACATTGTGGCAAAGGAAAATTACAGTGAATCGCGGCCACGTGTTTTCAGCACGCTTCCAGGTGTCTGTTTTCCGATTTGCCAGAGCAAACGGTCCTTAAAGTACTTTTAAAACATGACTTACTATCTTAACTTTAATCTGCCCGTTCGGGTTGGGTCTAATGCAGTTATCATCGTTAGTTACAAATCCAAATGCCACACGACGCAATTAATGCAATGACTGCGGGCAGTCTCACAAAAATACGTTTGATTTGGATATCAAAGTGAATCGCGCCCACAGCATATATCGTGACATTATTGAAAATCTGAAATATTTGCAAAATATATACTTTTGGTTTCATATATTATAACCCGATTCCCAGCCGCACTCGGCAAGTTCTCATTTATATTATGAATCATTGGCGTT
Source organism: Hermodice carunculata (assembly GCA_964020975.1). Lineage (NCBI taxonomy): Eukaryota > Metazoa > Annelida > Polychaeta > Eunicida > Amphinomidae > Hermodice > Hermodice carunculata. The sequence goes on along the minus strand of OZ026618.1, from coordinate 93,039,703 downwards.
GGGTGCGGAATTGAAAATTTTCAGAATGGCAGCCAAGTCGATGTGATATTTTGAAGAGGCAGCATCCAAAATATATGTGTGGTTAATGTTAAGGGAAGGTTAATTTGTCGAATGAACGTAATGTACAAAATATAGAATGGGACTTTTCCAGAGTGGGCATTGCCTGAAAATGTAAATACAACGAGAAACAGTGACCAGTTGTAAACCCCAGAATACGGGTGTTGTATCAGACACTGAAGTTGCTCTGAGGCAGTAAATTCAGGGTCAGCAATAGGCTGAGTGCCAAGCGCCCCGCTGCGTCAAAGACGAAGCTTAGTGCAGAAGGTTGTCCCGATAGTGGATACAGGTCCGAAAGTGCTGGCGGGTTTTTAAATAAGTGGTAACCAGTCTCGCCAATGATCCGTCCCATATCAAACTTCACTCGTTTGCTTCCAATGGTCTGCACGTCGCGCCATGTTGGCTTCAGATTGCATGGACACGCTGCAAGTGAGCTTATTTTAAGGCCCGTATGAACCTCAATGCCGGGCAAACTGATCACCATACTCTGAACTATTATCTATTTCTAGGACAATCTTATGACTTGCACCCGGTCAAGCATGAACTAGTGTTCCTAGACCACATTACACAAAATTATAGTGGGACATCCAATTCCAAATGAAACATATGGCATTTGTTATACTCTCTAAGCAGCGTGAGTTCTCTCTCTCTCTCTCTCTCTCTCTCTCTCTCTCTCTCTCTCTCTCTCTCTCTCTCTCTCTCTCTCTCTCTCTCTCTCTCTCTCTCTCTCTCTCTCTCTCTCTCTCTCTCTCTCTCTCTCTCCCTCTCTCTGGATTTCGGTCTATGTCAGGGCTCTTTTACCCATTTTCTTCACACCCACTATGAATCAATACTAAAATATGGCATGAAGGTAAATGTAAGGAAACCTACTTCCTGTCATGTGACCTGAGCTGTTTTCGTCATTGATTGTACCTGTCCTGAATTTGATACATGGATTCTTGACAAAAAATGTCAGATGGTGACAATCGTTGTAAATAGCTCTTTGTTGGGCAGCGCAATGCTGCTGCAGCAGCATTTGTTGAACGCCAAACCATGGTAAATGTGGAATTTGATCGTGTTGAGGAACAGGACAAAAGTAAAGTATGCATAAAATTTCATGATATTGTCCCTTTAACCCAGCTGGGATGTTTATGATCTTCTTCCAAAGGTATCTGGTCCCTCGAGTTTGGAACATCTAGAAACATAAACGACAGTTTACTTTCCTTTATTGTTTAAGGGAGTAACAGCAATTTCCTTTTGAAAATGATAACAATTATAATTAATGTAAATAAATATGTAACTCGTGTGCCATTTAGCACAGCCAATACTGTACTGAGGGTATATTTGATCAATAAGTGTGCAAGGAGCATTACTTAAATTATTTGTCGCCTATTTTTTCACATGAAAGTCACCTGCCAATATGAATTTAGTGACCTTTGACTCATTCAGTTCCTTCTATTGCACCGCACAGATGGTCCATTATGTTTTCATGGTGCCCTTCTGGCCGACACTAAATTTAGGATCAAAATTGCAATATACTTGTTTGAACCTACTTTACTATACTGAGGACAGTAGCTAATTAACAATACTAGTATGAGCTGCAGCTTTTTTTTGCTTTGTTTTGTTTTTTTGTTTTTTTGTTTTTTTTGTTTTTTTGTTTTTTTTTTGTTTTTTGTTTTTTTTTGTTTTGTTTTTGATATTGTGTAGATCTAACATTTCAGGATTATGGCTTACTCTTGATATATTAATTTGATCCAGATTTTAAAATTAAGCACTGGATCAATTTAACATTCATTTACTCAAGTGGAACTGTTAGTGTGGACAATAGTACTTCCATATATATACATGTATGTATATTGGTGGTTAGACAGTGGCAAGTTAGCCTGTGGAATGTAAAGTGTTTGGACTGTGGAATAGGGTAACGACGACTAGGTAATGGTTCCAGACAAGAAGACACAAATAAAAACACAAGGTGAATGTTATTGTCAAGAATGCTTAATCCTGCAAATTTTGATGGGCCAAGGATGGAGTACTTCAGGGTAAAGAAGCACATCAGTTTAATTTTAGTGTTAAACTCAGGCTAATATAAAATTCTTTGTTGGCACGGCCACAGTGGAAAACAGATGGAAAGCACAAGAATAAACAATTCATCAACATTGAAGACGATTTGGTAATTATGACTGAAATAACGTGTTATCAGAGAAACATCCTTAAATAGTATATACTCAGTTTCTTGATATCACTAGTATATATAATGATCACTTTCCAAGCATATTTCATGTTTTAACGATACCTCACATAAATCCAATGAATATGATGTCACCATAAGTCCAGCAATTCCTAGGAAATTGAAACCAAGAATTTGACCTATGGTTCTTGAATGGTAATTACCCTGAAGTCTATTTTGTTACAACGAACCACATGCGATGAGATCACCTGTATCATAACACGGTATATCTCTTTCAGTGCCAACTGCGACTAAAGTCGAACTGCTTTAAACGAACTCTTAATTATAACAAGGGTGCTAGTTATGTTTCTTTTTTTTAGAGCCCCAGTATGCCTGTGGTTACATAGAATCGAATGCCTGTGTGTGGTTACATAGAAGATAATGCCTGTGTGTGGTTACATAGAATAGAATGCCTGTGTGTGGTTACATAGAATAGAATGCCGGTGTGTGTATATTCCTGTGTGTGATTACATGGAATATAATGCCTCTGTGTGGTTACATAGAATATAATGCCGGTGTGTGTATATTCCTGTGTGTGGTTACATAGAATATAATGCCTCTGTGTGATTACCTAGAATATAATGCCGGTGTGTGTATATACCTGTGTGTGGTTACATGGAATATAATGCATCAGGTCCACAGTTCTCTTTTCTTGGGCGTACTTTGGGCACAATGCGCCCTAAGAGAGCCCAGTAAAGCTGTTGACTCAGTCCAAAACGAGGCATTGAAAGAGTTGAGCAGATGGGCACTTTGTGACATCAAGACTATCAGACTATCAAGGACATTACCTTGGTTAATTTGTATGGTTTTAAGCTTGTTTAAGGGAGGGGCAAAGGGTAGAAGCATGGGGGTATTTTGTTTATTTAGATTGTTATAGCTGAGCACGAATGAGTCAAACATTTCAACTTTAGAGAGGCAGCCGGTTATAGAATGACCCTCATGTAAATAAAAAGGAACGACAGGTGTTTAATTTTCATGGATAGATTGCTTGGCTATTCGCCATCAGGCTTGGTTTTTGAATTAATGTTTTTCATTCAGGCCCTACGATTATTTGGATATTGTTCTTTCCTTATTTTTCATTATTCTTCGTAATCATTTCGAACACTTGTATATCTGGTATGTAAAATTTCAATCCTTTACCTTGTTGTCTGCTCTGAGAACTTTCTATTTTCCGCAGGGAAGATTTGAGTTGTACCAGGAAAGGTCAGACAGTTATCGATCTACCGAGGATGCATGCTTTGACTGCTACTGGCAAGATATCGGACCACAGCTTGCAACATCCATCAATATTGTATGGCATAAAACACGACTTACAATTTGTTTGATTCATGTTTAGTCTAAATTTTTCCAAATCTGCTTTTATATTCCCATACGTGTCTGGCATAAAACTTATTCTTTTTGCACCGAAGAAAAAAATCGATAGTTACAGCATGGCGACTCGCTATTGGTAGAAAAAACTCGAAAGCTTTTTGTAAAAGAAAGGTTGTTGGAAACAATTTGATCTAAACATGGGGAGGATGTTTCTGTAATTTGGGCTGGTTCGCTTCTGTGTGTTTCAAGTACATTTGTTTTAGTTTAGTGACAGAATATATACGTTCTAATATCTGTATTGATGTCTCCAGTGAGAATTATGTCCTGTTCACCTGACATTCTAGCAAGATCAGGACTTTCTTGCAGTTTGTCCTTAAAGGAAATGTTAGAATTAAGGGTACCAAAACGACACCGAGTAAGAATGTAATGTTATGAAGTTTTATTTCAGACCACAAAATTCCGACATCTTGGACTTCAAGATCAGAACAATGTGGAGAGATTGGCGCTTTAGGAACATAAAGTGCAACACGGCCACTAGAAAGTTTTGGGGGGTCCTCTCGTATAATAACACGGTTGCCGGGTAAAATGACGTCTTCTTTTAATGTGTCAGAACGAAAACTTTTTGACAACGCAATGTTGTCGAAATCAGAAGATAATCACACTTTGTATTATCACTTTTAAGAGTTCAGCTGGGAACATTTAGGTGGCAAATTGCAAAGCCACAAAGGTCATTGTCTGGGACAGGATTAGAATGGATATTCCCAGCTATAATTAACAACATATATAGAACTCCTAAATAGTGAAAAATTCTATCATAGAGACTACCGCTTGGACCCTGATTAGGGAGAATAGGGAGAAGGAGACATAATGCAAAGCTCAATGTTTGAATGTTTTTGGTTCGCCGTACACAAAAGTCACGGGACTGCTCGCCACATTGCAAAGTGCGTTTGATACAAGTCCCCTACGCGGCAAGGTGTTTGTATTTGACGTGTATATAATGTGTGTGTAGTTATAGGTTTGTTTAAATCAGTTCTGCGGCCTGGCAAGCCAAATATCAAGGGATACAGTAAATCAGAAGTGAACTAAGATGCGAGAGTAACTTTCATAAACTAGTTTGTAAAAAAACTAACAGCATTAGAGCCGCCACACCCTGGTGACCGAGAAAAAAAGTAAATTATTATATCCGTTCAATTCAGATTTTTTCATACACGTGTAACCAAAAATCGCTTTCAGTGAAAGTTATATGTAGTGAAATGAAATGAAACTTTATTGAGTGCACCACAAGACAAGGAAACGTTGTGATTTATCAAGTTACACAGGTACACAACACGAAAAGAAAATAGAAGTCAAATTACATAGATGACAACAGCTGTACAGTGATGAGATACACATATACAGGGCAAGTACCACGAAATACGAAACAATCCACATTACACACATAACAATCAGTGCACACTAAAAAACAAACATACAAGGCAAATTCCATCTGCCCCCCTCCCTCCCTCTAAAAAAGAAAGTTTACGATGAATTTCCTGTTATACCAATGCAACTACATACTTATCCTATCTTTGTTATCTTACTATCCGGCGGTCATATTCATGAAGAATTTCAATCTGATCAAAAATTCAAGAACAAACTTAAAATCAACTTCTTTTGATGTTTTGATCCCACCTTCGTTAATCCTGGGTCGCATGAACAATTTAGTGTGAACCAATCTTCGGTTGTAGAAAACATATGTTAACCATTTCCGAATTATGACTGAATCAAAATTTCTTCGAGATTGTGATCCAGCTTAAAAGATAAAGTGCTGGATTAAACTAAGATTAATTTGATAAAAATGAAAATGTTAAAAACAGAGTTAATATTGTAGCCTTGAACACTAACTATTTATTCCGGAATTTTTTATTCATATATTAGGCGAAGGATTAGGTAGGGCGGGGCCAATGGTACACCAATTGAATTTTAAGATGAAACTCAGGATCAGATCAAATTCTTTAGAGTTTTAAAAATATGTTTTAAAAAAAAGCCAGAATCGTATTGAATATCTATGCCGATAATATTTCCATCATATATTTACTAGGTTTCAAAAAGCTTATAAAGTCAGAATTATTAGTCAAAATACAACAAAAAACAGAGAAATATGTGCAAATATTGCCTCTGATACCAGACATACATAACTGTATAACACCTTGAAATCAAACGTGAAACTATTTGGCATAACATGAAAGCTGAGCTGCTGCAAGTTGTCAAAGCAGCAGTAACGGCTTACTTCAGAAACAAATACATGCTGTACAGTTTTGGATAAGCAGACAACATTTCTATCTGCGTTGGTCTGTAAGTAATATATATTATGCAGTAAAACGGTGGCAGGTTGGGTTACACATAAGAACATCACATTAAACAACAACATGAATGAACATGTCATTAACTTGCTCTTAGAAAAGAAAAGATATGCCAAATAGCCGTTAACCTCCTTGCTCTGAGCAGATGTTAAAAAAATTGATGTAGCAAGCAAACCCCCCCCCCCAAGATGCATAAATTTGCTGACGTAGGAAGCGACACAACAAGAAAAATACCTAAAAATCGTTATTACGCAGAAGTGAAAGAACGACAGTATGATACGTGAGTGCAAAAATAACAAATACAAGAGAGAAAAAAAAAACAAATTAGCAATTTTATTTTTTTTCTTGGTCACCAGGGTGTGACGGCTCTAGTGCATCTTCGTTTTTTATAAACTAGTTTATGAAAGTCACTCTCACATCTTAGTTCACTTCTGAATTACTGTATCCCTTGATAGTGTATGGAGATAATTTTGCTCCACATGGAATATGACACAGAAACACAGACTTTGGGCCTAAGTGGTTAAAAAATTTGGGAATACTAGTATCGCAACTGTTCAACGATAACAAACCATACGACTAAAGCAAAGGTGTATGCAGAGAGATAGATACATATTTTTCGAAACGTTTCTCCCCAAGTACAAAGCAAGTTAAAAAGACCAAAATACAAGTATACAACGCCGAGTGCTCAGGACTTGCCATGTAGAGATATGAGAGACGATAAAAGCAACACTTAAAAGACATTATACAAATAAATAAGCGACAAAAAGAGATTATGCAAGTCACGATGTAAACATCGTGTATAAAATAGGGGCGGCACTGGATAGAACGTAAACGCACTGTAATAAGCCCGTTATGATACAGGATGGTTTATGGTAAATTCAACCACAAAATATGCCACAGAAATTGTCTACCGTCTAAAATATTCGTACAGGTCTAGGCACATAAAATATATAAATCAGATTTATAGAGTAAGACGGACAATTTGTCGTTTTCTGTTGACCCATTTAAAATCCCTTTTGATGGCATTAGCTTCATGTAATAATTGCTATTATACGTCGCGTAATAACTTTGTTCCTAAATCTGAGTACATCTCACATTGGTGGATTACATGGTATTCATGTTCCACCTCAGAGCAGAAAGAACATTCTCGGTTTCAGCTTAACCTTCACATCTACCCGTCTGTAACCTGATAGGGGCTGTGCCAAAATGGCATTTTGCCACGGCACTCCTTTTTCTCGGCCCTAACTACTTTCTTTACATAATGTTTCGTCCCCACATCTTTCTTAAATAACCTTTAAGTCAAGTAATTTATTTCAACCATGACCTCTCGCCGCTTCTGCTTCAAAGTTTGGAAACCAAGTTTGCCCCATTAATTCGCCTAGAACCATAACTATATCTTCTGTAGCTTCCATACAATGAAATATACAATTTGCCTTACTTAAATGCAGCATTGGCAACTCAATCATTTCTTGATCACTCTAGAGCAGTTCTTTGTTTGAGTCAGAGAAAGACGCCTTTTTTTCCTGGTATCCGACATGTTTACCATGCGGACCCGTTGGAGCGTGACAGAAAACCACTGCTCATCTAGACTGGGTTTCCACCCCTTGTGCCCTGCAACCGCTACATTATCGGTATATTTGCCAACTCGGGGGAAAATCTCGATGGTCGATACTGTGCAGCATTAATGCATGAGAATTCAAGTGTTTCCCAAATAGCAGCTCCATAATCTACATTCGGCTCAGCGAATGATTCGAACAGATTCGAAAGGCACACCAGCGTGAGCTCTCGCGATGAGTACACAAAGAGCCCTATTAGAAGATTGAGCGATCATTTTGGCTGCGCTGCCATAGTCAAGAAACTTATTGATGTAGAGACCCAAAAATGTACAATATGGAACCAAATTTAGGCTTTTCTCTTGAGAGCAAAAATCGAAAGACGATCTTATCTTGGAATCAAATGTAATCCCAGAAATGGTGACATTATAGTTAATTGACTATTTTGAGCGAAACCGACATGAATACATAATGGGCTATCTATGTCAGAAAAGACTGATTATTTAAAAATAAAGGACTGTGCAAACACATTACGATACGACACACACATCGATATGTTTTTGATACGTTTGAAGTTGCATATGCTATGTAATATCTGTTTAATAGAACATAAATAAATAGTGCTATGTCAAGAAAAACAGGACAGGCAGCAATGTTTCAAAGGTCTTCCTGATTCATTTTTAATGACTTGTCGGTTGCTTGACAACTAAAATGAATTGTGGGGGTCTGTTCAGTCGAACAGAATAGAATTAATTTAAGAGTTCCTGAATAGAGCCAGGCATAATTTTCAGTGTCAGAAAGTTCGAACTCAAAGCAAACTTTATGAATCTTGATAGCTAAGTTGTTTGGCGACACGCGGTACTTGACCAAAAAAATCTTGCCGTCTGATGTCAAGTATTTTCTTTGCCTTTTTTCATTCACGTAGAGAGAAGACCCAAACGATTACGATGTTTGTAAGATCCTCTTCATGTAAAGCCTCGTGTTTTTGCCCCTGGCTTTGTGTACCTGAGGTCGCACTCTCTTGACAACAAATCGCGAAATCAAAAGACGGTTGTTTGAATCATTTGGCTATATTTATGTGACTTCTGCAGGTCAGACAATTGGGTTTGGCAAACCAACTTTTTTTTGGCATAACTGAATAATAACCTTGTCTGTGTCTTTATGCCACACCATACTATTCTTTATCATTGTGAGCAATAAGGAGATCAGTAAGTCCCTGTTTGGATTTCTCAAAATTCTGCTTCAAGCTTGTTACCTTCGACCTTTAATGCACTGACGTGCTATATAATGTTATCAACTGTTGCGTTTAGACTTTCTGGCTGCGTTTTGTTTCCTTTGACTTTTGTTATCATGTCGTTTTCACATGAGACTGTAACTGAGATTTAACTGCTTTTAAAACAATGTCGTTCAGAACATGGAAAAGCGATTCCACTATCGAGGACTTCGTATCAGCTTTGTGCTTTTGCACAGAGCTATAATCAAATTGCTTTTGCATTCAACAGCAGAGGGAGACTTACCGGTAAGAATGTACCCCGGTCTTGTCACTCAAACGTGACCAGTCTTGGAAGTGCCAGGGGGATTTGAATTTGCTTTGCACTTGACTCTTTATCACCCATCATGTCGACGGAATTGTGAATATGTACCCAATACATTGACATGTATGAATACATTGTGCACAAAATAAGGCCCAATTGAAACCTCCAAATTCAACATTAATCTCCGGACATCAAGTGTCGGGTTACACGTACTTATGGATTTGCTACAAAGAATGGGGATTTGGTCGAGTGGATATGTGCGTTTCCCATTTCAGCTAGGCGACTGGTGCCAAAGGTTGCAGGTTCGAGTCCCACTCGTTCCAAACATAAAATATATCAAAGTTTCAGTCACAATTTAAAGTGTATAATCCGTTAGACAAGCTGAATTATGGTATTCCATGGGAGCACGTTTTTCGTGTGGCTGAGCACAGTCGCCATCTTGTAAGCTTCTTTGGATCTACTTTTCTATAATTTCCATCACGCGATCAATGATGAAGATTTGGAATGTAATGTCAGAAAGTAAAAGTAAAAGAAAATTGACGGTATAAAGTCTTTGAAAAGAAAATATGAACAATACATTTTACACAATTAATGGGAAAGATATAACTATTTAACAACTTTTATTATCTATCTTTTATTTATTAATTTACGTATTTGATCTGTTTAGATTTGTTCTTTGATTTTTTTGACAGTAAACTATAGTAGTATTGACTCACTTCCGTCAAGCTGGGTAGTACCGAGTACTCCATCGCCTGCCGTGAGAATGAACATGAGCCGATGATACTCCCACTTTGTACCGATAGCATGTGGTCCTTTATTTGCCTTTAAAGCATCCGTTAGCTAGCACATATGTAAAAAGAATGTCACGGTGCAGTAAGATAAACCTAATACCTCTCTGTCAAGATGAATTGTGGAAAAAAGTTGTCAGAATAATCTTACTGCTGTCATCAATAGCCCACACCATTCACTGTCATTTGATTCTGTCAAGGGAACACAAAGCCACAACGATCTACCAAAACTTCTGACGGCTTCCATCGAATTTTTCCTAGTCACCTTAAAGGACGATCAATGTTTTCATAGTTGGTTCGCATATTTATCTGACAAGCTGTCGGTAGCAGCTACAGGAACATCAGCTGCCACAGGCAGCTTACCTTTTGTTTGGTGCCAACTGCGACTATAGTCGAACTACTTGAAACGAACTGCCCTGACTTAAGTGAAGAGTGCTAGATTCTTGTTCCTTGTAAGAAGGATTTTCTTGCAAGTAACAGCATGCGTGTAGTAACAATATGGAATAGAAAATAATAACTCAGGTCGACATTTTTTCTCGGTGCGGTTTAGAGGCATTGCGCCCCAAGCGCACCAAGGAAAGCTGTTGACTCATTATAAAATATGGCAGTGAAAGAGTTAACCTTGGAGACAACAGAGAAGCTGTTTATCTATGACGTTATACCTTATCTGCTCACGTGCATGAGGGAGCATTTTATCGGCTAACATGGGTTAGTTTGTGTAATTCAGTAGAGTATATGTCATAATATAATCTCAATCAATGCTTATTGCAACATCTTTTAATGGATAATTGCCAGCGTCTGCAACATTGCCCTTGAAGAAAAAAGCCACATTTATTACTTTTAAATATATTATGAATCCATATCAAACGAAGTTGCATCATGTGCGATACCAGCATCGTTGTCATGCCGGAATTCTACCACAGAGCAATATAGAAATGCAAGCTGACGTCTCATGCCGACAATCTATTACAGAGCTATGTCACTGGATATACAGCATAATACAGCGAATTTGTTATGCCGAAATTCTATTACAGAACGATGCCACTGGCAATACCATATAATACAAACCTATTTGCCATGCCGGCATTCTATTACAGCAGTATAAGCGTATTTGTCATTTCGGCATTCTTTTAAAGGGCAAGGTTACTGGTTATACAGCATAACTAAGCACCTGTTATGCCGGTTTTCTATTAGAAGACAGTGCTAGAGATGATGATGATGATGATGATGATGATGATGATGATGATGATGATGATGATGATGATGATGATGATGATGATGATGATGATGATGATGATTTATTTAGGCCCTCGCGAATCGGAGAAAAACAATTACATCTTCGTGGAAATCGCACAGATTAGAAAAGCATCCCACAGAATATAATAAATAATTATTGAAATACCAGTTCGGACGAACACATAAACAATAATCTTGTCGAGAAAGCAGCGAGAACATGTTTTTATGATTAAAGTTTAATAAACTTGTCAAGCGGAGTCAGGCACTTTACGGTGTCGACAACGCCATCCTTGTGAGACACGCATACATTGCGATATTTAAAACTGGGACCCGAAATAATAGGGGGGGGGGGTATTGGACAGGTACCACGAAAAATAGCTTGTCATGTAACCTGAGAACTTAAGGAACAAAGATGCGGTCTTTTTATACACTAAGTGTGAAGTATTGGGCAGAGCTAAATCTGTCAAAAAATGATTGGTGTACACTGAGGTAACGGGTGTACACTGAGGTAACGGCCGGTACGCACAGGTTTAGCTTGGTCCAAATTATCAATCTCAAGCTATAACCTACTGAACACAAGCACGAACACAACAATAAAGTCACCGTTAAACTTGACAGTTACCCTATCTTCATATGCAAAAGAATCATACTAACCCTAGCCAATGCTGACACGGTTATATTCCGATGAGACAACTTATTACCGATAAATATGTCAGATGTTGCAGTCAACTGAGCCATCCTTATCGTTTCTGCAACTATAAGCATCCTTGAAATTGAGTGAAAGGTTGGTTGGCAAAACCTGAATCTAGTAGCCATGGTAGCATTGTGTCAACATGGGGATATCGGGTCTGGTCGAGAGGCGACGAAAGAGCTGAAGAGGTCAAGTGAAAGGACCCTGTCATCACGGACACCTCTCACGAGAGAAGCTGCGCGACTGATGTCACGGTTCCGTCACTAATACATTGGCACAGGAGGGCCATTTATGAAAAAAGACCTCGACTGCAGTATGCAAAGTGGATTTACATTTTGTAAACGAGATCATGCTGCACGTTGTCAAAGCAGTTTTCATCCAGAGCACATACAGAGCGTTTACTGTTCAAAATATAAAGCGATATTATGGAGAAAAGTGGGTGCAAGGTGCACCGTTTCTCTCAAGCAAAACAAACAAAAACACACACACAAACAAAATGAAAAAAAAAAAAAATCAAACAAACAAACAAAAAATAAATAAATAAATAAATAAATAAATAAATAAAACAATTACATTTCTCTCCATTTATTCACTCACATCATGATTAACTGCTTTCAATGGCATCAAATTAAAATGATTTGCCGGACGTTTCTGGCAAGTTGGGACGAAACGTACTCTCTGTCAAGGCATTTATGACAATATAATACAAGGGTTCTTCTCATACCTGTACAGGCCAATGTGACTGATTGAAGAGTGTCATGCAAGCTTTCCTGTTACACTGGTATTCTACTGTGAGCCATCGGTGCCGGGTATACAATACAATACAAGCATACTTATCATTCTTGCATCTGTCTATATTGCAGTTACTCATAATACCGTATCATACAAGTTTACCTGTCGTGCCGTCCATCCATATATCCATCCACTCCACCACCCGCTCATCCACCTTTCTTTCTGGAAAGCCCAGTCATTGCTAATGCCATTTTCAAATAGATCTTCGCTAAAATTCCCCCAGGCAGAAACGCAATGATAGAAATGTGCTTTGACAATAGCAATGGCGTGTTGACCATCTGGTTTTTCGATTTTTTTGTTTACACAATCGGTTAATACAAATTTAAAATACCAGCGCTGCATACAAAAAGATAATCAGCATCCTCGCCTCACTTTGCATGTTTTATAGTTTCACAATCTATTACAACTGAAAACTAAATCCTGCTAATTTTTTTGCTTGGCACTGGATGTTAGCCAAAGCTCTGCACTCGCACAAAAGGATATGCTGAAAAGTTGGGGGGGGGGGGTGGTTGTGTGTGTGTTTTTTTTTTTGTGAAAAGAGCAAGTAGAACATATTTGCGATCCCGGTGGAGATTCTCTTTATTTATTGTATTTTTTATTCATATGTTCGGGATGGGGGAGGGGTCAATGTTTTTGTCCAATGTATCCCCACATAAGTGACAATTAAGAACAGACAGAAGAAATGATCGTCGTTGGGTTAACCCCTTAGCATGATGGTACGGATATCTTACCTTTCTATCAAAGTGATATGTTTGGCAATATAGCAGCAATGTAGGTATATTATGTAAATATAACCATCGATGTCAAGGAGGTTAGTGTGCCAATAAGTTAGACCAGATTGGATTTCAGCTTATAATAAGCTATCAACTCTTTCAGTTCCAATCACATCTTAAGTCGATCTACTTTAGTGAGACAAGTCTGAGATATCATTTGGATATCAGATTCGTATTTTTCGTAAAAAGACCTTTCCTTCAAGTACCAGCATGCCTCTACTTCCAGACAAAGTATCCCAGGTCAACAGCTTTTCAATTCCTGCCGAGAAAAGCTGTTGACTCAGTCCATAATTTGCCACTTAAAATGTATTATGATTGCGCTTTATTGCCCACATGTATTCAACGCATTTACTGTATCGTATATTTCTTGCTCAATGCACATTATGCCACAAGCATGAAGCACATCAATTGTCTGGCAGTGAAAGCCTAAAGGGGTCTAGAAATCATAATAAGAAGGCTAGAGGTGTACCTATCAGTAGCTATAACAGCCATTTAGTATACTTCCCAGGGTCTTTGAAAAAGCATGCCGTAAAAAATATGCACTTCATGACCCTGCCAGAAAGGTCGTGACACATCTGGTTCAAATGATGGCTATACTATAAAATCCATCCTACTTGAATGCAATTGCACTCTTTGATATGCTTCTAGGTAGAATAATACAAGAATACAAATGTGTTGAATTGCTCAATTATTATCATGCCACCAAGACGTTTAATCAGACTTTTTACAAAGCTGACATCGTAAAACTGATGTCTAATGTAGGGTTATAAGTATGGACCTTACGCATATCTATTGGCATATCTCTACAAAATCCTCAGACATCACTTTGATTGACAGAAATTGAAAGTTGGGCATGGTTCTTGGTTATCTGCATGTATGAAAGGGGTAGTATGTAAGATATAGTTCGATAGAACTCTACGTATTCTGAGACAAATTTATTTTGTAAAGATTGGTATATGATAAAGTTGATTATAAAAATTTGACAAGTATATTTAATATTCATTATTCATTTCGATATGTAATTTTCCCCCTTTTCCTTTGACCCGTGGGGTACATCAGGGGTACCCACTCTCCCCGCATTTATTTTTAATTTGTCTTAAAATTTTGGGCTTCATGATTAGGAAGAATAACATGATTAATGGTGTTAAGATAGGAGACGAGGAATACAAAATCAGGCAGTATGCTAGCGACACTTGTTTGACCATTTTGGTCAATGAAGTAAGCTTCAATGAAGTGCTTGGGGTACTAAGTAAATTTGAATAAAATGTCAGGATTCAAACTTAATCATGATAAAACTAAAAAAATGCAAATTGATAGTGTAAATGATAGTCATTTCAGTTTTAATACATCAAAAATAATAAGTGGACAAATATTAAAAATGGATCAGTTAAGTTGCTGAGTGGTATGTTAAGTGCATAAACAAATAGATTAGCAAACTTAAATTACAATCCTTTATAGCCTAAGATACAAACTCAGTAAACTATTTGGTCTCAACGAATTTTTTCTTTTTATGGTAAAGTTACTGTGTTTAAGATTTTTGCTCTCTCACAATTAATTTATATTATGACAGTTGTACCAAGCCCTATCAATGAAACAGTAACGAAACACTTTTTAAAAAGTTGAAGCTGTTTCTTTTAATTTTTGGTGAGGTGGACAATTAAAAGATAAAATTAAACGCAAGACTGTGAATGATTCATATGATAAAGACGGTCTTAAAATGGTTCATATCTTTTCCCAAAATCAAGCATTCAAATTAAGCTGGCTTCAACGAATTCTTTGCAATAATAATGGAAAGTGGAAGGTTACGATTTCGTTCAAAATTCTTTATTTTCAAAATATCTGGAATTGTAATATAAACATTAAAGGTTTTACAGTTATTTTCAAAAACCTAGGTAGTATATTTTGGAAAGAAGTAACACAATTATGGTGTACAGTTGATTATTTTGATCCAAAAAATCCAGAGGACATCGTACATCAGTTTTTATGGTACAACACACGGATAAAAGTTAAGAATAGACCTTTATTTTTAACTGGTTATCGTAAAGAGGGCATAAAGAAGGTAATTGATTTGCTCGACGATACTGGTAGCTTTTTACCATATACTGCTCTCTGTAATAAATTTACGAATATTTTTTTTTTTTTTATTTATCAAAGTTTGATGACTGTTATATCTATACATTGGATGAATAAAATAAGAGGGATTCGAATAGATGATCTTGGACCATATACTTATCTAGTTGACAAAGTGTTAAAAAGCTGAAAAAGTGTCAAAATTTTGCTATTCCATTTTGATTGAAAAAGTTTTTAATACCTCCTAAAAGGCTTTGAATAAATGGTGCGAAGATACTGGTAATATCATTGATGATGAATATTGGGAAACTTGTTTTCCACAAATTTATAAATGTACAATTGCAGCACCAATGAGAGCTTTTCAGTATTGATTTCTACACAGGATTATATTTACTAATTCTAAACTGTTAACATGTGGTATTAAAGATAGTCTAATTTGGTCATTGTGTAATGACGAGGAAGAAACTCTAATAAATCATTTTAATGAGTGTCTTATTGTTCAACAGTTTTGGCAAGATGTACTAAAATGGGTAAAAAAAAACAATTGAAAAGTGACATCAAGTTTTTCAAAAGCTGAAATCTTGGTTGGAGTAGAAACAGAAGATATGAATTTTGGGGCATTTATCTTTCTCATAGCTGAATACTATCTATACTTATGGCATGATAAAGACTGGCTAAAGTTAGAGAATTTCTTGAGAAAAGTAAATGAAAATAAATCCATAGAGTATAATGTGGCATTGAAGGTTGATAAAGTAAAGAAACATAATAAAAAATGGATACATCTTTAGAGTAACAGGGTGTTTAATATGAGCATTTTGTACAAGAAATATTATTCTTAGTCACAATTTGTGCAGTAAAATGGTAAAATGGCAGCTTTGTAACATTCAGTTTAAACATAAAGATATCTTGATTTATCTAGAGATTATGAAATTCCTTTATGTATTATAACCTCATGTAAGATAGATTGCATCTTTACTTTGTTTTAATTTGTTGTAAATATTACACTGAGCATTGTTTGTACCTTGCTGGAGAACAAAATAAATTATTTTTTTTAAAATCGATATGTAATTTTCACATGCAAAAAATACTTCACAATTATGATATCAAACCTCATTTGGCACGCATCACACAAAATGAAGCTACCACACAATACTGATATTGATAGGCACAAACTATAACAAAAGTATATGATTTATTTTGCTGTAGCCGTACGAAACATACGAAATAAGCATTATTAATTTTTACCATACTAACTGTATTAACTCATCCATATAGTTGTGTATCTGTACTGACATTGGCTTCCCAAATATACCTGATTCTATCACATATATATGTTTAATTTAAAACTATTTGTAAAAATGATATATATGATAAAGCAAATTAATTCGTCACACATATCAATCTGTATGGAAGACTGATATTAATATATACAGCATTTCAATATATTTATACCGCTTACATTAAAATTATGCCCTGCAACATACTGTACATAGCACTAATTTGTACAGGTGAAACTACACAGATGATTACATGCATTACAAGTTAGGAACTACTTTATATGTATAGCTGGAGGGGAAGGGGCGTATTTTATCCGCCACCAGAGGGTCTCAGGACCACGACAGGATAAAGTCACATGATTAATGACCGTAAAAAAGCAGCTGTACAGATATAAATGTATGACTGTAGGCTTTAGAAATATATAATTTGCTGCATTCCACTTTCTATTTTCAAACTGTGACACGAGACGCTTAACGTGGCTGAAGCAGTTAAGTATTTTCTTTTTCGCATGTCGATTTTTCTGGTTCTTATGGGCCCCTGAATTTGTTTACTCTTTGAAAAAAAAAGTAATTTCAAAAAATGTTCTTCCGCCCAAAGCTCCTGACACACCAAAAAACACTAAAACCATAGCACTAAATAAGATTCATAAATGTGTCGCCCACGTTTATAAATCGTGTTTATGACAGGTTTTCAACAGTAGCTAACTGGACCTCTTGTAGTGCGCTGTTTGGCAATTCTGTAGTTTTAATCAAACTTAACTACACATTTTTTGCGATAAAACACAGATTGAGGCGATCTCAAGGATGCCCTGATTCTGTCATATTGCCATAATTCGATGAAATACGAAGAAAATACTGAGTCATCATACCTTACTTTTATACTTTTATGTTTTAAGTATACATATCCGAAAACCTCTGCACCTTACCTTAAAATTTTAAAATCTTGCAAACACTGCCACGGCTACTGGAAAAAGTGAACCACTACATTTCTTTCACACTTAATCAATGAGACATATTGTCTTTTTTCTAATTTCGCTGCCAACATAGGCATAGCTGGTGTCTATACCAATCTAGAAAAAACAACACCCGTGATCATAAGTGTTCATAATAAGGAGGACTTTGCATTTTCCTCCATTCTCGCATTTCATATTTTGCTTATTTATACCACCGTGTCTTTTCACTAGTATTTCTGTTTTATTTGAATTGCCTTTATGTTTAGTTTATCTGAATTTTCATTTAGGACATCAGGCTGCACACTGAGCCAATCATCTGCATACGACAGAATGCAAATATGTAGAATGAGTCATCAGTGAGCATCCTTCGTCAGCAATGTCTATCAATTTTTTCACATGATGCATTTACATACATTGTAAACCAAGGACTTAAGATGCAGGTTTGCACATGGAAAAGAGTATTAATCAATCTGGTGTCAAACTGCGTGAAGATAGTTTATTACGCATATTTTGGGATAGTTTGGTCATTCTACCATATTCTCAGTAAATATATAATATCAAACAACGAATGTAAAATAGGGTCAAGAGCCTTAGATTTTTTCAGTAACCAAAACATATACATTTTCGGACGTCCTCCGGCTGAAAGTGTATATTGTACAAAATCAGCATTTTTCGGTTTGGATAAAAATGTTGATTCGGCTAACCATGGTTTCGCCTGTCCTGTTGTATGAGGGGCCTTATAACAGACAGACAGACAGACAGACAGACAGAGAGATTTTAGTAAGAATAACACAACTGGTTAACATGACAGCTATATATGCCGGGAAAGGGTCAATTCAAAACTTTCATTACCCCACAAAACTCACCATTTGCAAAGCGTTTTTTTCATTTAGAACAGTCTCATTGTACCAGGTTGCATCTGCACCTAAAAGGTGTAATTTCAGAACACAGTCATTTGTAGAGTTCAATATCAAAACTATATTTAAATAAATATATATCAGCGCCTTTTGAACATTGTTTCCTCAAAAGGCTGATTTCATTCAATGGTACCAATATATCAAATTACGCCTGGAAGGTTTAATTCTAGAATGCTATCACTACTGTAGTTTAATGTCAAAATAATGTTTAAATGAATATAAATAAGCGACTTTTAAACACTGCTTCCTCCAACAGCTGACAGGGCAGTCTTTTAGTTTGACTGTTCATACACCGTTAGGATAACATCTCATTTATTTGTGTACTCGTTATACTCTAAAGAATTTATATGTCCCGTATTTGGGTGTCGGTGATGTTAATTGTTGAATAAACAATTGAAAGTTGATCGAAAAGCACCCATCCCATAAATGTCAATATACGTCACTAATTATTTGTGATAAAATCATAATTACACTCGCATCTTAATCCTTACATATTGGCAACAAAAATGATCCTGCGATTTTTTATGTTTGGTTTCGTTTTTCTGTTATCCATCCTCAAAGTTTGACGTTTCAAATTTCTCTTTGATTTTCAGGATGTTCATTTCCTTCATTTTATTGAAAAAGAACGAAGCAAAATTTAGAAAATCGCTGAATCATTTTTGCAGTTCAGACATTACAGAATCAAAAGCCATTAATCGGATTAAATTTAGCCAAGCCGTTTTCTTGGAATAACTATTTTTAGGTGACGTTCTTGTCCTATTATCCTTTCTGAGAAAACAAGCTTCAAAGGCCTTTGATGTTGATCATTTGCCTCTGAAACAATACCATTTGCTCCAGTTGAACTGATATTTATACAAAACGTAGTAAACATCGTCCCTTGACATTTGGGAAGGTTGTCAATCAATTCTTGGCCAATCACATGAATAAAAGAGCCTTTGAAGTACGGAAAACATTATTTAGTGATCTGTCAAACGGTGACAGCGACAGTCTGGTTTCAAAGTGTGACGTCACGGAGGCGGCCCTTTGCCCCCCCCCCCCCCCCCCCCCCCCCCCGTGATCTCAAGCCTGGCCACGAAAGTTGTGTTGCTTTGCTTCGATCGGTTGGGCGGCCTACGGGCCCTAGTGGTCAGTGCACGGATGGCGGGTTTGGTCTTCCGCCCCCTGCCTAGCCTCTTCATCCCGTTTTTAGGGATAGTATTTCATTGTATTTATTCCTGTCTGTATACTTTATGTAGTTAGCTTGTTTGACTTGTCTGTACAATTTACTTAGTTAGCTTATCATTATTTGTAGTTATTTTCTCAATGAGTTTCATTTTTCTTTCCAACCTGACTTTTGAAACGCTATTTTGTGTGTTTTCTCTGCTGTTCACGTTTATGCTAATTTCTATGTGTTTATTTGTACTTTTATTTCCTCATCCCTGGGTTTTGATAAAGTATTATTATGTATGTGGGTATTGTTGATTAAGGTGCCAGTTTTTTCCCCGCCTGTCTTTGGTGTGAAGGACCACTGGGGTAATCCATCGCGGCACGGCCTTTGAAGTTTGAAGGGACATCGTCTGACGATTCCCGCTCCTCTTGAACATTGAAAGTCTCCCTTCATTAGAACGCAAAACAAGCAAGATAACTATAAAGTTAACCACTAAGGCTATGATATGTTAGCATGTTTGCATCTCTTCCGTGCCCACAAACATACTTCCGGCATGCCGCCTTATTTCGCGTTGCCGCCCTGATACCACTCTCCTTTTGCCATGGGCCGTTGCTATCTGCAGCCACGTGACAGCTGTGAAGTATGATTGACGGGCAGCATTGTTCCGTTTGGCGACTGAAAATCAAAAGAATGAACCATGGACCTTCGGATGTCCACATGCCTGTGTGGTTTTTGGCGTTTTTCTCATATTTCTACTTTAATTAAGAGCTTGAAATTTTTACAACTAATAGAAAGGACATTCATCTTGTAAAAACCGTAAAATCTTAAAATCGGCCATGCAAACGTTTTTGGTGTCTTGCCTGTCCTTAAAGACATTTGTATTTTTCAATATGATACCTACAAACATGGTATAGGGTGAAATTCTGTTCAAACATAATAGGTTGTATTTCGAGATAAGAGTCATAATATGATCCAGATGCCTGGTCATGACCTTTCTGGCAGGATCATAAAGCACTTTTTTTGAGCGGGGGGGGGGGGGGCGACATGTCATTTTTGCAGTCCCTACGGGGTATACTGCACTACTGTCATATAGTGGACTATACGATATACGTGTTAACTGTTGAAGTGCCGTAAACCACACTTAGAACGGCATATAGGAGAGCGTGTGTTCACCGTGAAGCCCGAGTAGGTATGAAACCACCATTGGTTGGAAATACTGCATATTTTCATATTGGCATGAAGGAATATAACTTGTGTTGCGTCCCTTTTTATGATAAAGTTTGTGATTGGTGTTTTGCAGACACCGATTATTGAAAACATGCAAGATGAAAAAGGCGAGTCTATTGATAGAATTGAAATTTATGCCACTGTTTACCTGTCATAACCAGGAAAATCGTGCTCCGAGCACGGCTTGCCAACATTACTTCACTCTGTATGAATATGTGATTCACCCTCTGCTTAAAAAATCATTGTGGAAAAAGTATCTGTCAAACCAAATACCACAGACAGGTTGATAACTTCATGTAATCGTCTAGCTAAAATAGTTGGCTAATTACAGGTAAATAGCTCCCAAAAGTGTGAGCACAATAAAACCAAGAACTATATAGTACGGTAACCTGCACCTGATTGGTCGCAATCGGTGTGATCGGTATACATGTAGAGCGTAAGTACGATGAGAGGCGCGCGTAGACTGACATACATGCATGCCCATCTTTTATGTGCCATAAAGCGCACCAAGACCAGCATACATGTAAACCCTTTATTGCCCTTGCAAGCTCATAGGTAAGAGACGTGCTTACTGTTGTAGCTCACTTATACATAACTGTTCCTCTATGGTAGTGATATGTCCATTTATCGACAGAATGGCCCAGATCGAAAGATTAACTCTACTGGTTTGGTTCCAAAAAACTAATTCCATTAATTTTCACAGGCCAGTTCATCCATTTATTGACAAATATTAATAAGAATATGATATCTGTGATTCTACTTGCGTGAAAGTATATATCAGTCAGACACACATCGGTCAAATATATTGAAAAGCCATCATGTGCCTTCTTGGCGTAAAAGTCAGAAAGCAAGATTCTAGCTTTTGACAAATTCGTGGATCTTCATCATATGTCATTGGAAGAAATGTTAAAGGCTCAAATTAATCAAGCTGGTGGTCGCTAATTTCATGTTGCTGGACTCCTTGATGATGAAAGCTTTGCAATGTTTTTTTTTTCTTTCTTGCAAGAAATGGGGTTTAATGGTGGGATCGATCTGATGACACTTAATTTTCAATTGGCACAGCGCATCCCCCACCCCACCCCCGATTCTTCCACCCAGCCAGTAGTCAACCACTAGGCTTTGGGTTATCTGTAGCTGGGTTCTGTCCGTGGCACAGACGGTCTGTCTCAGTGATAAATTTTTGTTTGAACGTGGCCAGGAAAAAAGTCTTCCAATTAAAAAAATACGAAACTTGCAAAATTTGTTCACCAAGATTAAACTGACCCACAGGTGTATGTTTGCCAGAACAGATTCACATATGCTTAGCATTTTAAGCCTTTTAGATTTTCGGAAAAAATTGCAAAAACCATTTTCTTCTTACAAAGCTGAAGCATCATTATATTTATTTCATGAAGCATGTCCTTGTTATGCCCTATCTATCGAACGCCTGGTTATAAAACTATATCACAGCTAATGGCTTCCATCAATTATTGGCCTCTTCACCTGACATGAACTTGAAGCATCTTTTCGTTACTCCAC